>PVJX010001169.1:0-132743 GCA_004027295.1 Dolichotis patagonum | reverse complement strand
GTGGGTTCTTTAGTTTCCTGATAATCTCTTTGAATTTGCTGCATGAATTCTAGGTTTTTTCTGAATTCTTCATTAAATTTTTCTCTGCATTTTTGTTCCTCCATTCTTTTGTCTGTATCTTCTTGAGAGGTGTCCAGCCCTTCTTTTATTAATCTACTTATCTCTTGTTTAATTTGAATTAATATTTCAGTTTTGGTCCCACTTACGAGGGCCTGAAGATATCTCTTTATGCTTGCTAATGCTGAGTTTGATGTTACATTTTTGCTGCCCTCAATCTCTTTTGTATTTATCTCTCCTGGATCAATGTTTTCAGGGTTGGGGGCTGGGAGTTGTTTCTTATTTCTCCCTTTCATCATGTTTTTGTTTCCTTCCATACAAGTGTACAGTGTAATGCCCAGACCCTTTTCTTGTTGGTTAAGGCTCCTCTAGAGGGCACAGGCTAGGAGCTTTAGCCCTCTTCAATAGGTTATCAGAGATTAGAGTTCACCCACGGGCAGTGTGCACTAGCTCCTCCCTTCCAGGCCAGTCAACCTTTGCAGGCCTTCACTGTGTCAGTGTGCACTGATCTCAGGAAAGTAATATTGTAGCGACTCACTGGGTCCCCACCAGGGGTGCAGCCTAGTCCAAGCAGATTCCACCAATCCGCTCCGTGAGGGGAGCAACCAGCTGAAGCCACTGCCTTGTGGAGTTAGGGCTGTCCTGCCCAAGTCCAACATGTCGTTCAGTCACTTTCCCCTTTCCCGTGGGAGGGTCTTATTCTCATCACTCACCAAGTGTTGATGCCATCCCTGAGAACTGCAGGGCTCCTCGACCTTTGACTTCAGCGCGGCTACAGTGGGAATTCACGGTGCCTCTGTGTGGGTCGAGTGTAGGGCTGGTCTGGGCGAGCTGCATGGAGGGCTGTTCAGCTCTGCACTCTGGCGGCTCAAGCCAGTTGCTTTGGTGTGGATTGCTTGTTCAGGTCGGGCAGGAATTCAGGCTGCTCGAGGAGGGTGCCGTGCTTGCTGATCTTAGTTTCTCTAATGGTAGTCCCAGGACCTCATATTCGAGCTGTTTTTTGCACTTTAGTTTTTTCCTGGGTTGTGAGAGTCCATCTCTATCTGTTTGGGCCTCTCCAGGGTGTTTTATTCTGGCATTTGAGCTGTCTCTCTCAGAGAGGGTCTCTCTCCTGCTACCTACCAGTCCACCATCTTGTCTTCAATTGGAAAGATATCTTAAAAATAGGAAAAGATCAGAAAGAAACAAGACAATACAAAGAAATATAACAGAAGACTGATAAGTATCAATGAAAATGCAGGAGTCAACACAAATGTCATAAGAAGACTATTTACAGAAGTAAAACAGAAAATTTCTCAAGCATGGAAAGAGAATGTGACATGCAGAGACATGAAGCATATAGTTTTAATTAGCATAACTAAACTAAATGTACACCCAGACATATAATAATCAAGATTCCAGAAACTCATCACAAGAACAGAATATTAAAAGTTGTTAGAGAAAATAAAACAAATTACCTATAAAGGAAAGTCCATCAGAACCACAGAAGACTTTTGAACACACACCGTCAAGTAAAAAAGAGCTTGGGGTGAAGTATTTCAAGTCCTGAAAGAAAACAACTTCCAAATCAGATTGATATACCCTGTAAAATTATCTTTCAAAATTAATGGAAAAGTAAGATACTTCCATGGCAGAGAACAACTGAAGAAATTCATGACCACCAAACCAACAATGCAAAGAGTACTGGAAGATAATCTTGACAGAGCTAAAAATGACCACAATTCCAAGAGCAAAAGCAGAAAGAAATCACCAAGCAGGGAAAGCATTTAAACAGAGGAAAAATGCAAGGAACTAACAGTAGAAAAATAACATAAGCCAATACATATCAGTATTAACTGTCAATGTAAATGGTCTCAATTCACCAATCAAAAGAAATAGACTGCCAGAATGGATCAAGAAACAACATTCAGTGATATGCTGCATACAAGAAACACATTGAACTCAAAAAATAATTCATAGGCTGAAAGTCAAAGGCTTGGAAAACAATGCTCCTTGCAACAGGAACCCAGAAAAAGGCAGGGGTAGCTTTTCTGTTTGCAGAAAATGTAAACTTCAGATGAAAAGTGATCAAAAGAGAAAAAGAAGGTCACTACATACTTGTTAGGAGAATTCGATAAGAGAAAGAATAACAATCATAAATATGTATGCACCAAACATGGGAGCACCCAATTGTAAAAGACAAATATTAATAGATATGAAAAATGCAGTAAGCAATAGCACAATTGTAATAGGGGACCTTAATATCCTATTGTCACAAAAAGATCAACTAGGCAAAAAATTAACAAAGAAATATCAGAACAGAAGCAAACTTGTGATTAAATGGGCTAGTAGGTGTTCGTAGAATGTTCTACCGAACAACAGATTGATATTCTTCTCAGCTGCACATGGGATGTTCTCCAAATTAGATCATACACTAGCCCGTAGAATATGTCTAAATAAATGCAAAGGAGTTGAAATTATCCTATGCATATTATCTGACCATAGTGCAATAAAATTAGAAATTAATGGTAAAAGAATTTGCAAAAGTTCCATAAATATGTGGAAATTAAAAAGCAGTCTCCTGAACAACCAATGGGTCACACCTAAAATTAAGGATTAAATAATATCTCCAAATAAATGAAAATACAGATACAACATACCAGAACTTGTGGGACACAAAGTAAGCAATCCTAAGAAGGAAATTTATAGTGGTGATTTCTCATATCAGGAAAACAGGAAACAGCAGAAAAATACTCTGAGCACAAATAAACAATAAACCCTCTGAGCACAAATAAAATGCTGTACCTCAAGCACCTAGAAAAAGAAGAGCAAGTGAAGCCTAAAGCCCATATGAGGGAAGAAATTAAAAAGATCAGCACACTAATAAATGCAATGGAGACTAAGAAAACAGTAAATAACTAATGAAGCAAAGAGTTGATTCTTTTAAAGAATAAATAAAATTGATACACTCATAGCCAATCTTGTGAGAAAAAGGAAAGAAAGGACTCAAATTCATGCAATGAGGAATGAAAAGAGTAAAACCAATACACATCCTGTGGAAATTCAGAGGACCATCAATATCTACTTTGAAAACCTTTACTTGTAGGATGGGAAATAAGAAGAAATGGACAGATTCCTAGATATGTATGAATTCCCAAAACTGAATCAAGAAGATATGAAAATTTTGAATAACCCACTATCAGTTAATGAGATTGGAAATATAATTTAAAACTTACCAACAAAGAAAAGCCCATGTCCTGCTGGATTCAAGATTAAATTCTATAAGAAATTTAGCAAAGATATAAATCCAGTACTCCTCAAACTCTTTAATGAAATTGGAAGGGAAGAAATCCTCCTTAACTCATTCCTGGAGGCAAGAATTTCTCTGATACCAAAACCTGAGAAAGCCCAACGAGAAAGGAAAACTATAGGCCAATCTCCCTAGTGAACGCAGATGTGAAAATCCTCAAAAATTTATTAGCAAACACAATTCAACAAATCATTCAGAAGATTGTACACCATGACCAAATAGGATCCATCCCAGGAATGCAAGGGTGGTTCAACGTATACAAATCAATTAATGTAATACACTATATCAACATAATAAAAAACAAAAAACATGTGATCATCTCAATAGATGCAGAAAAAGTTTCTGACAAAGTCCAACATTCATTTATGATCAAAATCCAACAAAAAATTGGAATAGATGTTCATTACCTCAATTTGATAAAAGCCATCCACGACAAACCAACAGCCAGCTTCACACAAAATACACAAAAACTGAAAGCTTTCACTCTAAAATCAGGAAAAAGACAAGGATGTCCCCTATTACCTCTCCTATTCAATATAGTTCTGGAAACATTAACCAGAGAAATTAGACAAGAGAGAAAAATAAAAGGAATAAAAATAGGGAAAGAAGTTAAGTTATAATTATTCACAGATGACATGATACTTTATATAAAGCATTCCAGAACTTCCACCAAAAGGCTTCTAGACTTAATAACCAAATTTAGTAGCATAGCTGAATACAAAGTAAACATTCAAAGATCAATAACATTCCTACACACAAACAACAAACTCACTGACAGAGAAACCAGGAAAATGATACCCTTCACAGTAGCATCCAAAAAAATGAAATACTTAAGAATCAATCTAACAAAAGAAGCAGAAGATTTCTGTATCAAGAATTACAGTACTTTGAAAAAGGAAATTAAAAAGGGTATCAGAAAATGGGAAGGTATCCCTTGCTCATGAATAGGAAGAACCAATATATTGAAAATGACAATACTCCAAAATTGTTATACAGATTTAATGCAATTTTGATCAAAATACTGTTAGCATACCTCATAGAAGTAGAGAAAACATTCATAAAATTCATTTGGAACAGGAAGAGACCTAGAGTAGCAAAAGCAATTCTGAGTCACAAAGGAAAGTCAAGAGGCATCACAATCCGTGACTTGAAATTATACTACAAATCTACTGTGATAAATTAGCATGGTACTGGCAATAAAACATACCTGTGGATCAGTGAAACAGATTAAAATATGCAGACACACTTACACGACATCAACCACTGTATCTTTGAAAAATGGCCAAGCATTTTTATTGGAAGAAGACAGCTTCTTTCATAAATGATACTGGAAAAATAGGCTCAATACATACTGAAGACTAAAACTAGATCCATGTCTATCACTATTCACTAAACTAAAGTCAAAATGGGTTGAAGATCTAAATGTTAAAAAAGAAACACTAAATCTTCTGGAAGAAAAAGTAGGGGTAGAAAGTAGGAAGACATAGGTGTAGACAGAGACTTCATGGACAAAATGCAAACTTCATGGGAAAAATATCAAAGAATTAACAACTAAGATCTCATCTTGTTATTGTTGCTGTTTTAGATTTTTTTTTTTTTTTTTTTTTTGTACCAGGAATCAAACTCAGGACCTTGTGTTTGCCAGGCAGGCCCTTGTGCTGCTCAGCTATATACCCAGCATATCTCACATTGCTAAAAAGCTTTTGCATAGCAAAATAATCACCAACATAGTTAAAGGACAACCCTCAGGGTGTGAAAATATTTTAGTCAACTGTCCCTAGACAAAGGGTTTCTATTTACAACATATAAAGAATTGAAAAAAAAAAACTGATTCCCTAAATTCAAAGACCTAATCCAAAAGTGGGTATCTGAGATGAATATACACTTCTCAGATGAAGAAATGCAAATAGAAAATAAATACATGAAAAAATGTTCAACATCATTGACATTTGAGAGATACAAATTAAAACAACACTGAGATTCCATCTCACTCCAGAAAGAATCACTATCATCAAGAAATCAACCAGTGAAATATACTGTACCCTTTCTGGGTATCTTCTAAGATTTATGAAAAACACCATACCACAGTGATATATTTTTATAGTAGCAAAGTTTATAATAAATAGCTAAATCTTGGAAACACCCAAAATGTCCATCAACCGAGGAAGAGATAACGAAGATATGGGATATATATATATATATATATATATATATATTACTCAGCCATAAAGAAAGATAAGATTTTCCTAGGTAAATTGATGCAACTTCAGATTGTACTTTTTTTTTTTCAGATTGTACTTTTAAGTGAAATAAATTAGACTCACATGTGTAAATAGTGTATTGTCTCCTTAGTGTAAGAAGCTGAAAGTGTAAATAAGATCCAAAATGTACAATTGATGTTGTAAAATGGGAAGAAATTGTTCAAAAGGAAAAAACAATTGCAATCAGGGAAAGGAGAAAAGAAGGAAGAGTAAAGGAAAAAAATAAATACACATACATAATATGGTTACAATAGTTACGCTACTAATTTCTATTAGTTAATTGAAAAGAAAGATTTGTACTTATGTTGTTTGATCAATTTTCATGGTTATACCTTGTAATCTGAGAAACTATTTTGAATATAACAATACACAATGTATTAACCATTGGTACTTTCCTATTACCTTGTTTTGAAATTTTGTGTCATTGTTTTTATTTTTTCTCTTTTTAAAAAATAGAAAGCATCTATGTAAAATCTACAACTAAAATATTTAATTGTTTAAAGACTGGATTTTTCACCTAAGTTAGGAAAAATGCAAGAAAGCTATACCTTTTCCTATAAAGCAAGAGAAAGAAATAATACCACAAAAATCAGAATATTTTTCCTGTTTATGAGAGACGAAACTGTCTACATGAAAAATCAAGCAATTACTCTGAATTTTCAATAAACATCTAATGCTGCAAAATGTAAGATCAATATTACAAGTTATATTATATTTTTGAAATATTAAGAACAATAAGGAAACAAGCTTTGAAAAATTGTCTAGATAGCATATTATTCAAAACAGCATTTAGAAATAAAATATGCAAGACCTATACAATTAAGTATTCGGGAATTTCTATATAAATTTTTAAAAACTTAGAAAAATAGAGAGCTGTATAACAGTCTCATTTATTTAGATATATAATAATGGTAAATTTTTCAATGTTCCTTGGTTGAGGTATATAATAAATGCAATAAGGGTAAGCTTTTTAGTAAAAAATGGCAGTATAATTATTAAAAAATATGAAATATAATACCCCAGAAAAACTGAAAAAATTTTTGAAAACTTTAAATTTGGAATAATTTTATTATTTGATTTAAAGAATAACTGTAAAGCTATATAAATGAAGATTAAGGAGTTTAAAAAGATGTGAACTCTTTTTCCAAAGATGGCCAATGAAACAAATGAGAGAGAACAGCCATTTCAAGCAATTGAAAACTTAAACATATAGGAAAAAACTTCTGATTTATATCTCATAGTATACCAAAGTTAACACAAGATGCTTCACAGCACTAAATGTTAAAGATAAAATTAAAAAGCTCCTGGAAGAAAACACATAAGAATATTTTTGAAAGCTGGTAGTGAGCAGAGATTTCTTAGACAAGACACACAAAGCAATCATCATGAAGAAAAACTGAAAATTCAACTATGAAAGTTAAAAACTTCACATCAATTTTTCCTCAGAAAACAAGATTAGATGAGCCACTTAATTACCCTATTTGGCAAACACTTATATCTAGACCATATAAGAGAACTTTTACAATTCACTAGCAAAAAGATAAACTACCTTGTTTAAAGATGGGCAAAGGCTTCAATAGATATTTTATTGACAGTGGACAAAGTAAAATTCTTAGCATTTTAAACCATAAGGAAATGCAAACTGAAAACTTGGTAAGACACCATTATTCACCCCTGTTATGGTTAAAACTGAAAATACTAACAACCTAAATATTAATAAGAATGGGAGGCAATCAGAATACTTATGGGCATAAAAAATTATATAATCACCCTGGAAGTAATTCTATCAAATTCTTTCAAAAGTAAATATGCCTTATTATATGACCCAGAATTCTATTCCTAGGCATTATGACCAAAGAAATGGAAAAGTTGCACAAAAGTGTACTTGTTCAAAATGATTTATATCAGACTTTTTCCCTAATATCTCCAAACCATTAATAACTCAAATGTCAGTTAAGCAGAATAGATGAAAAGTTTTGGTGTATTCACGCTACAGCGTTGAATATAATAGACTACTACTTATCAATGAAAAAAATAAATTACTCATAACTATAGCAATATGATATATTTCAAAGACATCATGCTGAAAAAAAAGGCAGACACAAAATGTGTTATAATTCCTTTAGTATGAGGTTGTAGAACAAACTATGATAAAAACAACTAAAAGATGGTTTCTTTTGGGGTTGAAAAATTGGAGGAAATTTCTGGCTGATGGAAACACTCTTCATCTTGATTATTGTGCTAGATATTTGCATGCATTTCTCAAACTCATGGAACACTTAAAATTTATATATTTTCTCAAGCTAAGTTTTATCACAAAAGAACTAGAAAGACACCATTACTAGTACTTATGTTTCATAAACACTATCTTCTTTTATCAAGAGAAAATGGATATGCTTTCTATAATACACACTTTATTACTAAAGAATCTCTCTTTATAGATAGATGATTGACAATAGATAGACAGGTAGATAGGATCACTGATAGAATCCCAAGAAACTATAAGTTTGGTGTGGACTTTTTGTTACTGAAAGCATCTGAGTTTTTGTTCATTTACACTCTCTTCGCTCTTTTCTCTATCCAGCAGTTAACAATGACACATATTTACAAGATATCAACAAAAATAAGGACCTATTTTTGAGACAATGAACTGGGAATCACAACAGCACAGTGGAAAGGGCTCCATCTTTTCAATCAGATACCCCTAGTTTCAGATCATGTTTCTACAACTTATTAATTGTGTAACAGCTTCTCTGAGAGTATTTAGTGATAAATTAGGGTAATAGTTACTCATGGATTAATATGAAAGAGTGAGTTCTTATTGTTTTCCAGGACTGCATGGACATTAAAAAAAGGGTATTTGTATCTCAAACATGTGGAGCACTCCTATAACTCAGTAACAAGAAAACCACAAGTACCTAATTAAAGGTTAAGATTCAAGTGGGCACTGTAGCATGGAGTATATATAAGAAGAAACCCAGAAAATGCAGGAAAATTACTCAGTAGATTCTTTCAGTAGTCTAAGATGAAGATAATCTATTGGAAATAGGAGAACAAGTGGAACAAGGAAGATGTGGATTGACTCTAGATATATAGTGTTGAAAAAAAACCACAAAGGACTTGGTGTGGATTGGATCTAAGAACTAGGAGGAAGAGGATGAATCAAGGATGTTTCTTGCCTGCCCAACTGGACAGATGGTATCTTTCTACTGGAAAAGGAAATACTGGGAGAAGGCAAACTCTGGTAATATTTGAGATGAATATAGAAAAATCATATTATAATGACTGGCCCAGAGTAGGTATGTGTGTCGCGTTTCCATCTACGAATACTTGAGATAATCAATTTATGCAGAGAAAGTGTATATATAGAGTCATGGTTGCAGATATTCCAGTGCAAGTTCTGTTGGTCCTGTTGCATTTAGAATGTGATGAGGTAGCATAGCATGGCAGGAACATGTGATAGAACAAACTTCTCATCTCATAGCCAGAAAGCAAGAGGAGGAGACCAGGATCACACAATTACCTTTGAGGGTATGTGCACAATGACGTAAAGATCTCTCGCTAAACTCCACCTCTTAAAATTTTCATTGCTTCCTACAAGACCCAACCTGGAGAACAAGATTTTAACAAATGGGCCTTTGGGAGACATTTTAGGCCTAAACTACAGCAGTACTCCATAAAGGGAAGCTTTAAAATGACTGTAACCGAATTCATGGAAATACTGACATCTTTGAAGTGAATTTTGAAACCGTCTTGCAACCCGATTACATAGGAAAAAACTTGTAGATCTCAGTAACAAAACCAGACTTTTGAAGAGATGACTAAAGAACCCTTAATTTTAATTTTATGCTTTGAAACCTGAGCTGAAATATCTCACTACTCTTAAATGGTGATGAAATCTTGGAAGCATCACAACAAAAGTTAAAAACCTGGGGAAGCTATTAACAATTTTGTCTTTATATTTCTTACATGACTATGGAAATGTGAGTTCTGTTTCCTTATAAGACTTTTATTTCGATGTTTGCTGCAACTGCTGCCAGAAATCAACAGAAATCAGGCATTACAGTGAGGCTCTTTGCAGATCTTGTCTTAGGTAATTGAATGCTAATGTCAAAAATGATAAAGGTATACCTTAAAGGAAAATTAGCTTCCTGTAGAGAGAGTTTATGATACGTAAAATATATACATAATAGGCAAACATAACAGATACAATACTGTTGGAGACATAAAAAATATACAGATATTATAAATAGAAAAGTCAGATTTGGTCAGGAAAAAGCATGTGTCATTGTAGTGTGAGTAAGACTTTGGTAGATACGGATGATAAAAAAGCCATTTTATTATAAGGAGTAACACTGGCACAGTACAAGGACTGCCTAAATAAGAAATTCATGCAAGTGGGGGCAAAGATAATAAGAAAAAATGCAATTGCTTTGCAAAAATGAAGGGGACCAAGAGATGGAGGAAGCCAAGAAGGATAAGAGAAAAGGGAGACGAAAAATATTAAGATGTGTTAAATACATATATGAGGTCCCCACAAGGAATGTAATTATTACACCCTGCAAAAATGTACCATGAAAAAAATTGTGAAGAAGATTGAGCTACATAGGCTCTGGCCAATTGTGTGTGGGTAGTGGGCATGAAAGGTGGGGCTTTGGGGTATTCACTGGAGCTGTAGAGAATAGTGAACAGTGAATGATGAATTTGTGGTTTCCTTTCAGAAAGTTACATATGTTATACCCTCATGAATAAGTTTATTGACACAAAATAAGAATCCGTTTCAGGTAATGTTTAGGAGTTTGTTTGGTGTCTTGTATTAGATTTCAGGCATTTCTTGAAAGTATTGAATTGCAGAAAAGATGTTTGATATAGAGACAAAAAAAATGTCTACAACGATGGTGATTTACAAAGAAGCTACAAAGTCCTGTTAGAGTTTCTGAGTCATAAAAACATAAATGAAGCATTAGATAAACTTATTAGCTTAATTAAACACAGCCAAGTTGAGCAAACACCAGATTCTAAGACAAATTGTGACGTAAGTTCGTGAAGGCAGGGGTGGGCATCTTCTAACATACGTTCTGGCTTAAGTCAGTCTGGTCCACAGGGAAAATCAGGGCAAAAATCTTTATTTTATAAGCCATTAAACTGTGAATAGGAGATTGACCCTAATATAAGGGTGTATCATGATGAGGGACCATTACATCAGGGTGGGAAAGATAATTCTACTGTGTTTCCAACAGCACTGCAATTGAGAATAGGAAGGTTTTAGCATGAACACACTCACAAGTCCCTGTGGATTACAAATTGACTAGGGCGATATTGCCTATAATTGTGGCAGCTGGTGAATAATTTGTAGCCTGTAGCCACCTCATTCTAAGTGTTTACAGCAAGTCTTTGGCTCACTCTTTGGGTAAGAGTCACTCTCACTGGACCTATTATCACCAGGCCACTCCATATTTATGGCATCTGACCAAGGGATGCAGATGTCTGAAGACATTTTATGTTTATGATATGCTAAATTAGGAATTAAGATTCTCAGAGTCTAATAAGAAGGGGATTGCTGGATAAAAGGGAACTTTTTAGTGTCCTAACAAATAATTTTCGTTCTAGCTGTGCCTTTACTGAAATTGAAGGTTTGAGTGAAGACTGCTTGGCAGGAGTTGTATGTAGAAGAGAAACTTTTCACAGTCTGTTAAGAATCTTTAATGGTCCAGTGCAGGCTTTCTAGACGATCAGAAAAACCACAACCAATAGTTAACTGATACAATTAGTGAATTTTTCTTGGATCTCCAGGGCTAACTTATCTAACAAGAATGACTTTGGCAAATCAGTTCTTTTTCCCGGTTTCCTTTTCCTCATTTATAAAATAAAGAAAGTAGAACAACTTCCATTTAGAATGCTGCCTTGTAGACTCACATATTCAGCTCATGATTTGCACAAATGATCAAGTCATCACACTTCCTTGCGTCCATGTGCTTTGTATTGTGACTTTTCAGTTCCTCCATTAAGGAGATGAGTTCGTTTCTTCACCTCTTGTATTTGGATTGATCTTGCGACTTAATTTGATGAATATAATGAAAAAGTAGTAAAAACACACTAATTCTGATCTGAACTTCAAGAGGTCTGAGTGCTTTTGCTTATTCTATTGGAGAGCTGTCTCTCTTATACTAACAGCTCTAGGACAGCACGAAGGATGATAAAGGAAATGTGGCCCAATCGTTGCTCTCTCTCCAGCTGGCAGCCAGCTATACTCCAGATGTAAGTGAGGCCACAGACGCTAGTCAATCCCTTGCTAAGCTACCAGCTGTTGGCGGGTATCATCCACTGACTTGTAGAATTATGAGCAATAATATGTATTTGTTTTTTCTAGAGAGATGATAAACTATGACCCATGAACTGCTGTAAGTTTTTGTAAATGAAATTTTATTGAAACATAACCGTGGTCTTTGCATTGTCTATGGCTACTGTCATGGCACAGTGGCAGAGATGAGTAGTTGAACTACTGTTTAGCCCCCAAAGACTAAAATATTTACTGGCTCTTTAAGAAAAAAAAAACATTTGAATAAGCACTATTTTGAATGATCAAGTTTTGGGATGAATTGTTATACAGCAATATCTAACTGCTATGCTATCCTTTTAAGTGCTAATAAATCATTTTGTTTGTTTATTCTTATGAAATAAACCATTTTCTAAAACTTGGTGGCTTAAACAGCAATAATATTGCTATCTCTCACAATTCTTTGAGTTGATGGAGCTCAGAGGGGCAGTTCTGCTCTATATGATGTTGGATGTTGATATTGTATGGAAGGAAAACTGGGCTAGAAATTGTGAGTGACTCATTCAAGTGGCTAGCAGTTGACCCTGGGATATAGGCTGAGCTCTTGACTGGAGCACGTTCATACTAGCCACGCATGTGATTTGGTGGCTGGGTTCTGAGAGGTACTCTCATCTAATGAGAAATTTAAGTGACCCAAGGCAAAGCCAGAAGCCCTCCTGTAACAGCAGTAGATGCTCACTGCTCCCATATTCCATCAGTCCAAAGTGTGCCACATGATTAATCCATACGCATGAGAAACTACTACAGGAAGCAGTAAATACTGTTTTCAGTTTTATTGTGGGCTGAGACAGTATCTTTGGAGACTAGCTATCTGAACTGGAATATATAACCTTATGCTTCGTCTTTTTCACAGCTTTATTATTTTGTCTCCATTTTATGATACAGGCATTGCTGGATTCAGCAGTATAGTTGATAAACATGCATGCATAAACATGTGTATATGGGAATATATGTATGTCTACATTATACATATTTAAAATTATATATATTACATGTCAACTTAAGTACAGTTCTTGGATTAAATCTTGGATTGGTTTGTTGACCTCACTGGAGAGCAAGGTTTATACATGCATCTTTCACCTTTGGAAAGGGCTGCTTCACATCTGCTTCAATTAAAATGTGTGATGACTCTTTCACCTTAATAGTTTTAAAGCTTCAAGTTATATTATATTATTTTATTCATCATTGGCAAGCTGATAGTTTAGATTGGAAAGTATCCAGGAGTGAAATATGTGAAATAATGTAAAAACTTGTCATGATTTTTCATTCTCCCTCTGGCAGCCATTTCACGCCGAGCAGCTGTGGTTCCACAAGACCCACTCAGCGCAAAATTTAGAAGTCAGAGTACAGGTTACCTGGATGCCACCATATTGCTCAGTTTGCAGATTCTTTCCTCAGTGATCATCTAAAAATTCCAGTGCTGTGTGCCTTGAACTCGGCTCATTCTATCACACTTGATAGGTCAATGGTTTTAAACCACTAAATCCCGATCATTTGTTTTATACTCTTGATTTCAGAACATTGGCTTGCTCTCTAGCAACTATAAAATCTTTGCCTCTCAGAGTTACTTGTTCTACTCCTTTTACCTCCTTTCTCTTTCAAGTTTCCCAGCGACAATGTCCATCTGAAATCCCTCAATACACACATGCACACCGCGGACCTGCACAGTGAAAACAAGGCTGTAAGTCCTGAAAGTTGTTTCTCTGCATTTTACTCTGGAAGTTACATTAGATGTTAAAAGAAAATACAAACCTCTTTTCATTGCTCATTTCTTACCTGGAGATTTAGGATAAAAAGCCTATTAATTCTTTCTCAAAGGAAATACTATCACATTTCACAAGTTTGTTTTATAATTGTGTTGCATATTTCCACTTCTCATCTTCTCTCACCATAACAGGCTACAATCTGTTCTTTTCCAATGCTGGTTTCTCCTAGATTACTCAAATACCAAAGCAAATTTAATGGCCCGTGGTCACATGGTTCTATTCTTTTACTCCTAGTTACTCAGCCAGGGATTCAAACAAATAAAGGAGCATGGTAATAGTGAGTCAGAGACAAGGCTAGCCAAATGTGTCCTTTAGGGCACATTCCATCATGAAGTGTAGGCACCAGCTTCTTCATGTGGTTATAGAATCAATCCCACCTGCTAGTGTCTCGATGTGTTCCACCTTTTTTTTTTCCTTGCATATTGTTCTCTATTATTTCTTTTGTTCTTTATGGATATTTCTTGAAAATTCTTCATGATACTAGCCCCTCTATGTCATGCTCATTACTTTAGATCCTTTAACTACTCCTTAAAATACTATTTTAATGGCGTAGCAACTTAAATATAGTAAAATGAACAAAACTGAGTTATACAGCTTTATGTATGACTACACACTTATATGAAACTAGATAGAGGACTTCTTTATCCAAGAACACTTTCTCATGTGCCTTTTGAAAAACCATTACGCTCAAGTCTAATTTTGCCTATTTCTTCTGTGATGGGATTTTAAAAAGTATTACTGATAATCTATTACATTTTCAAAGAGTATAGTTACCTAAGTTTCAACAGGTATACACATATAAAAAATAACCATTAAATATGTTCATTGCTTTCAAAGATTTCCTCATGTTCTTTTTTATCCCTCCCTGAACATTTTTATCCTCTTATTTTCAATAAAATAACTGCATTACACTCAATATTTATAAGCAGAATTATATAATATATGCTTTGCTTTGGTCTTGCTTTATTCATGCATTATAATTATCTATGATACTACATCATGTATCAATACTTCATTACTTTTATTGCTAAGTAGTTTCCATGGTTTGAATATATCATGATCTTTAAAAAATCATTTACTTGTTGAGGAATGTTTAATTATTTCTAGTTTTTGTATATTTCAAATAAAATTGTTTCGAACATTATGTTTGCTTTTACTTCCCTTCAGAAATTATCTGGTAGTAGAATGTCTTGATCTCATGACATGTTTGAGTTAATTTTTTAAAGAAACTGCCAAATTGTTTTTCAATGTGTTTGTACCATTCCTGTCCTACTTGTAATACTGTAAAACTCCTATATCTCTACAACCGTGTCACCTCTTACTACTGCTAGTCTTTAATTTTAACCATTGTAATAGGTGAGAAGTTCTACCTCATTTTGATATTAATTGCACTGTTTTTTCTTATGCCTAGTGACTTAGCAACTTTTGTTGTTGTTTTTTGCTATTCATATACCTTCTTTAACAAGATGACTGTTCAAATCTTTCATTTTTGAAGCTGCTTTCTTATTAATGAATTTTGAGCTTCTTAAGTATACTGGATACATCATCATACACATGATTTCTTCCAATCTGTAGCTTTCCTTTTATTATCTAAAAATATTTTTCGAAGTTCAGAAGCTTGTATAGTTGATGAAATCCGATTTACCATCTTTTCTCTCATATATATTTTGCTTACAGTGACAACTTTACCTAACCTGAGGAAACATCGAGTTTCTCCTGTGTTCTAGAATTTCTGAAGTTTTCCATTTTATATTTAGGTCTGTGGTTTATTTGGGGATAATTTTTAATATAATGTAAAGTTTGGATCTTGGTAATATTTTTGGCATATGTATACCCAATTGTCCTAGCACCATTTGTTGAAAAAGGCTAGTGTTGCTTATTTTTGAATTTCCTATACACAGAATCATGCAATATATCCTTATTTTATCTTGTAAGATATATTTTTGAAATTCATTGATTTTCTTGCATGCGTTGGTAGTTTATTTTGTTCTCTTACTGCATGTTATTTCATTACTTATGTCTGTCACCATCTCTTCATCTGTTCTATTGTCGATGTATCTGTGGCTTGTTTCCAGTTTCTTGCTCTTAGGAATAATAGATGAACAATCTTGCCTTCTGGTGATATAAACAATAACTTCAGTTAGGAAGGTACTTAGGAGTGAAAGTTTTGAGTCATAGGGTATGAAAACTTTTACATTTATTAGATACTGCCAATAAGTTTTTAAAATGAATGCACCAATTTAGTTTCTCATCAACAAAGTATGAAAGTTCTACTTACTGATATTTGACATCGTCAGTCTTTCATTACTCTCTTAGAAGCATGTAGAGGCATCTAGATTTTGTTTAACATTCATGTGCATTTTCTTCAGGAACAATAATGTTGAACACATTGCATATGTTTATAGAGCATTTGAATATCTTATATTTTGAAGTGTGTACTCATCTTTTTATGCTTAAAAAGTTCTTTGCCCTTTTTATTTATAGTTCTTTGTATGTTTTGAATATCAGTTCTTTGTTGAATATATAGAAGCTCTTAATTTTAACATGAAATTTATCAGTCTTTCATATATGGCTCCTTTAAAATACTGCTTATAAGAAATCATAAAAACAAGTTCATAAAGATTATCACCTTTGTTTTTCCATTTCTTTTTTTTTCTTTTTCAGTGTTGGAGAAACACAGCAGAACTTACAGCATGCTGTTTACTTTCCTAACTTTTATTTTCTTCCTTTGAAATTTAAATCTGTAATGAATCTTCAATTAAATTTTGACTCAAGTATGAAAGAAAGTTCAAGATTTATTCTTTTAAATGACCAACTGATGCAACATGATTTATTGGAAAGACCATCCTTTTCCTCATTGAACTGTAGTGGCACTTTTGCCCCCAGTAGGACTGTAGTGTATGTGTAGGTCTTTCCATTTAGTGCCATTGTTCTAATATTATACATTGTCATAAGTACATTAGATTGATACAAATATTGATATCTGCTAGGAGAAGATTTGCTCTTTTAGATGTGCTTCTCTAGGTCATTGATGGCAAACCTTTCAGAGATAAGTACCCAAACTGTAATCCAAAACCCACTTATGTATCTTAAAGTGCCAACATTGCAACTAAGTCTGAATACCAATTAGAATTCAGAATATTGATTCGATTAGAAAAAACAACTCATACATTAACATATTTTGTCTTAAAAGAAGGACAAATGCCTTGGTAACTTTTTTCTTGTTGTTGAGACAAAATACCTGATGCTCAACATGAAGGAAGGAAAGGTTCACAGTTTTGGGGGTTTCATTCCATACTCAGCTGGATCAAAGGCAGAATGGCATGGTGGGGCAACAGTTCATGGCCACTGAAAACAGCAAGAGTGAAGAGAGCAGAAGAGGAAAGAGATGCCTTCTTCCTTCCCTTAAACTGTATGCCGGCTCCACTTCTGGGCAGGTGCAGCACTCACATCACCAATCCCAGAACCAGACAGCACATCAATCATGAACACCAGACTCAGCTGTGTCCATGATTGCATGAGGCTTTTGGGGGGCATCCAAACACAAACCATAACATTCTATCCTTGGTCCCCCAAAGACTCGTGTACATTCTTTATACAAAGACATTTAGTCCCTCTCCAAGAGTTGCCAAAGTCCTAACAAAGTTAAACACTTCCAATGTACAATGGCACAAGATAAACATTACTATTCCAAAAGTTACACACAAGGGAATATAAAGCATTGGAACCAAAGCAAGTCCAAAATCCATCAGAGCAAACATTAAGTCCTGGAGTTTCACATTCAGCATCTGAATCAAGCTGGTTGCAAGCTCCAAAATGCTTGGGTGATTATACCTCCTTTACTGGCACTTCCAGGGGTTTCAGTTCCCACAGCTTCTCTCTTAAGCCACCTCTGCTCAGTCTTTGCAGCTTTCCTTGGATGATTCATATTTCTGGCTTTTCCAAACTTTTGGCATCTCCACTGCACCTTTGGTTTCACATTCACAGCCTCACACACTGCCCAGGGCAGACTGCTTGACTTCTAGGCCTTCTGAAATAGAAGATGCCTTAACCTCAGAACTTGTGCATTCTCCATTTGCCTAAAACCAGTACCATATGGATGCTGCTGAGGTCTGCTGCCAGCTGGAGCAGTAGCCAGGCTTTCTTTTCTCTTGGTAAGGGTCAAGTGCCTGGATCACTGAGCTCTCTGAACCTGATTGTGAGGAACAGCTTCTCTATGCTGTCACCATTCTGGAATCTGGTGTGGCTCCATCCATTTTGGAACCTCTTGTGGCCTCCATTGCCACTCTGGAACATGGTGCTGTACAGCCCTCTCCTCCAAGCAAAGTCTTTCACTTTTGCAGTTTTGAGGCTTCAAAGATTGGAGATATACTGTTCCTGGGATGCCCCCTGGGCCATCTTTTTTATTTCTCTGTTCCTTCTCAGAAATTGAGGTCTCAGCTCTATCTTTACAGTCCTCAGCTTTTTGGCCAAACTCACAACATTTTAAATCATCCTGCTGGGCTCTTTGCTCCTGATTCACAGCATAAATCTGGCTAAAGCCTCTAACAATAGCTATGCCACAGTTTCAACATTAGACTGCATTGAAATTTCCTTTGCCAGATTAATCAGTCTGCTGCCCTTAATTTCAGTCTCAGGCAAAGTCCCTGGACATGAGAAAAATGCTGACAAATTTTCTGCCAAGCCATAACACACACCATGTGGAATCGAACAACCAATGCATTCCTTCATCCCAGCAGAAATCTCTCAAGCCTGGTCTTTACTGGCAGACTTTCTATAAGTCTTCTGTTCTCTTGAGCTCTGACCAGACTCTCTCCTACAGAACAGCCTAAGCTGTTCCAGCTCTATGCATTCAGGCGACATCTCTGAACCTTTCCAAACTCTTCCCACAAGCCATTCCCAAAGGCTATTGAATCACATGGTCAGGTACAGTCACACAATGACCCCACTCTTGAGATACAAAATTCTGCCTCAGTTACTTTTCTCTTATTGCTGAGACAAAATGCCTGATACCCAAATTTAGAGAACAAATGGTTTATTTATCTTATAATTTCTAGGTCCTTCATATTTTCATTTACTTGTGGAAGCAGCTTAACAGTTTCTATTGAAATCTCATTGGGATTTTCTTATTAAATTTATAGATCAATTTGAGAAGAGTTGTCATATTGAAAACATTGATTAATCCATGAAAATTATATAGTTATTTTTAGGCATTTATTTCAGCATTGTTTTATAGCTTTCAATACGAATGTCTTATCTACCTATTGCATTTTTCCCTACAAATATCATACATTTTGTTGCAACTTTAAACATCCTTTTAAAATATTTTAATTTTTTTGCTACGAGTATAAAATCTGTGTATTAAATCTATGCACTGATCTTTATATCTTAGTGTCATGGTTTATATATGTTTGTATATGTCCTTCTAAATGTTCTTGTATTAAAAGTTTGCTCTTTAGCATGGTGTTGATATGCAGGCCTTTTAAGAGAGCATTTGGAAAGTCCATAGGTGGGCTGAAGGCATAATCTTGGAAAAACAAAACCAGTTTCTTTGGCTTCCTGTCAGCAGTATGATCTATTCCTCCCCCAGGGACTCCTGTCATTGTGACACAATGAAACCTTCATGAAAGCCAAGCCAATGCCATTGACTCTCCAGAACTGAGTAATGTAAACCTCTTTTCTTTATAAAATTATCTGCTGCTGATCTTTCATTATAGTAATTAAAATGGATGAATAATTCAATAATTTTAATATTTTACACATACAGTCTTTTGGTTTATTCTACATTCAGAATCATATCTCTAATGAGTAAATCATTCAGAATCATATCTCTAATGGCCTTAATTTTCCTTTACAACTATTTTGTCTTAGCCGGGTGTGGTGGGTATGCATGTCATCCCTGCATTTGGGAGGCTGAGGCAGAAGGATCACTCTGAATTTCAGGCCAGCCTGGGCTACATAGTGAGTGGGCTCAAAGCCAGCCTGAACTACATAGTGAGACCCTATCTTGAAAAACTAAAAAACAAAATAAAACAAAACAAAACAAAAAAATGATTATTTTGTGTTTCATTTCTCTTACTTACCTAATTTCACAGATTAAGGTCTCTAATACCATGTTGACTAGAAATGACAATAATGTGCTCATTTGTCTTCTACTGTTTTTTATTTTATTTGAATATCAGCTGTGCATATATTACACCCTCTAAATTGTTCTTACTCCTGACTTGACCTTTATGTAGGATTTTTCTGTTCCAGGTAGCACCCTGAATTGCCTTTCCAAATTCACATAGCCATTAGAACTGTTATGTCTTCCCTTGACCCATTTTGAAGGTTGTTTATTATATTTTTTATAGTTCTGATTATAAGACGCTATAAGTAAATATATGTCTTTCACAATAGACAAATTTTCTGGAGATTCTGGATTATGTTTGTTTTCTCTTTATTCCAAGCATTAATTACAGTGGCTGGTTCATAAGAAGTATTTGATAAATACCTTATGTTTGTTGAAGGAGAGTGTAGTGCTTAAACCCTGAACTTCCATGAGCTTTCTATATCTAGTTCTTACATAGATGTTTTCATTTGGCTGTACTTCCAGTGGGATACTTATGTCCTGAGTCCAGTGAAATAAACTTTCTTTCTCTTTCTGTGTTCTTTCCCAATGACTCAACTGTCCAATTAATTCTCTGGAACATTCATCTGGTAGTTAATTTTTACTGCTTCCTTTTTTTCAATTTGGCATCCTATATCAAATCAGTTCAGATAAACTATCTTTTTTGCTTTTTTTTTTTTTTTTTGGATTTGAGCCTCTCTTTCCATTTCCATCATCATTATCCTATGCTAAAGTTTTAGCTCATCATCCCTTCACCATGTTAACTATCTTGTTTGTATTATTTGTTTCTGGTTTTTCTACTCCACAAACTACTTGCTATCAACCTAATGAAGTAGTGTTCTTTAGACATCAAGTTAATTGTGCAACTCCTCCAAGAAGCAAAGCGCCGTGGACTCCTTTTATCAGTTAATTTCATTTCAACTCTTGCATCATGTGCATAAACACTGTTTATCTCTGATATATACAGCTCCACCTTACTAACTTTAATCTGTCCTTCACTCTACCCAGTTAATTGTCACTGTTACTCACTCCTGTGGGTGTACTCCTCCTTTTCTTTTTCATGCCATACCTATGACTTTCTTCAAGACATGACTCCAGACTTTCCTCTTCCAAAAGATGTCAAAGAATTGGGTCATCTTGTATAAAGTATTCCCTTTACTCTATATCTTGTTCATCTTTGTGGTTTAGAAATATTACTATATAGACCTATTACTATGAAGAAAACAAATTGGGTGGTTCAGAAACACTTCAACACAGAAGACTTTAGGTTAGCACGTGCTTTTTTCCAGCTCATGAGTTTATTGATTTTGTCTATTTTGTGAAGAATGTAAGTACTGTGACATTCATATGTTTGAAAGATGTATTGAAAACAAATTAATCTTAGCTAGGTATGGTGTCACACCCCTGTAATCTCAGTATTCTGGGAGGCTAAGGCAGGAGGTTTGCAAGTTTTAGCCCACCTTGGAAAGTACTAGGAAAATTGTGACTCATTCAAGGTCTCACATCTAATTAAGAACATGATTGTGAAAATATCCTAGGTCTCTCCATGTAAAGTCCAGCGAAGACTTTCCATACTATTTGTAAAATCATAACTGAAGAGAGACCTTCTACTCTAAAGCAGGTCTTATACTCCCTACTTCTCTTTTAGCCATTTACCATCAGAATATGGTCTTTAAGACCTCTGAATTAGCAGAGGCTCCTAAAATTTATCTTAGCTGTGCATCAAGAAGACAGATTTTTCTCAAGCAGGATTATCTCCTACTTTATTTTCTAAAATCTTCCTTTCAGAATTTGGTCAGCAATAGAAAAATCATTGAGTGAATTTCAATGTCATCATCACAAGTTACAGTACCCTTGTTCATCCCAGTCTAGTGGTATGAAAAAGGTCCTGCTTGCACATGTACCATGACTGTCTTTCTGGACAGGAGCCAAGTCAGCTGTTGGTTTCAGAATGTTTCCCCCACCAGGGTTGATAGAAAGTCCCTGACATCCCCAATAGAATTTAAAACATCTCAGATATGGCTTTCAAACACGTATATTTAAGTTACTGTTCCTGAAAGTATAAGTTGGGAAAACTGCTAACAAGAATTTTAGGAAAACAACCATTTTCTTTAAAAAGAATTCAAGATGGTTGCTCACCTCAGCAGGTTAGAATGTTAGGGTACTCTTCAGAAGTACCTTTCTATTTTTTATCTGCAGACCCAAGTTCCCCAAACCAGAGGACTGTGAAATGAAGCTACTTGTTTACAAAAGAGGAAGTGTTTGTTGGTTTATACAGAGCCCAGGTAAGTTCTCTGGTGTGTCCAATTGAACTGAGAAAGAAAGCATGTTTTTCATGCAGTTGTATTTTGAAATGTTATGTGTAGGCTCAGAAAGTTCATTCATCATGGGAGTTTAAACACTGTTAATTTGTTTCAAGCAATTTCTATTCGACCACTGAAGTCCTCCTATTACATAACAGCAGCACTTGAGTCATCTGTTTACTTAGTTACTTCATTAAATTCTGGGTACTATAATGTTTAAACTTTATAGACTTTGCTCATTTCTCTTTCACTTACAGAAAATCAAACAGGAATTATTCCCATATTTTCCTTTACAAGGAAGGTCCCATCTGAGCGACGTTATGCTAGCCTTTGCAGTTCAGTTTTTTTTCTCCTTAACAAGAACACAGAAGTGGTCTTTTTTTCCCCTTGAATGTGCATATTCCTGATGGAGCTTAAAAACTTTCATAAATCAATAAAGTAATTGCTACATAATGACCTATTGTTAGTGTTCCTGCCCAGAATGATGTCACAAGGGGGTAATGGAGCTACTGAATCAAAAAATGGCAGCTGTTTCCAATTTATTTGAGAGTCAGTTGGACAGAAAATTAAATAAACACATAGACAAGAAGGACAAGGGCAAGCCCTTGTATTATTCTTATGATAGTTTTAATTCAATTGCAGAAGTCAGCAGGCAGCTGATATTGTGGCCCGGAGTTTCATTAATTGCCTGTCTTGCATGTCAGTGAGAGAGCACATGCTCACTTCATCATTTTCAGCTTTTGTTATTTGCATTTTAAAACACACACCAGTGAGGCGTGGATCAAATTTTGCTTGTTCTTTTTTCTTTTTTCCTGTTTTCCTAGCGCAGCCCTTCAATGCTCAGAAATGTATGACTGGGAGAAGTGACTTGATCCTCTACTTGCATGGATGATGTCTCTCTTCTTCCTTTAGGGCAGACAGACTAGAATTTTTAAAAATTACTCTCTCCTCCTTGGGGGAAGGCCTGAAGACTTGTATTTGTTGTGGAGCCTGAAGAAAAAAGCGTCACCAGGTTTTCAGGGCTTCTCTCCACTGTGACGGGGAGCTTTGATGTGCCCTTTTGATGTTCCTGCCTGGAGGCAGCTGGAGAGGATTATCAAAAGTAGCCTTAACAGTCCAGGTTGGAGTTGAAGGTGCAGCACTGTGCATGCCATAAACATACTGAGGTGCGGGGGGAGGAGAGTACCATGCAATAAGGTTGCCAATGCACCCCAACTTTCATTTGAGAAGGACCTTTGGGTAGGATTCTGTTGTCAGGTGATTAATTTGCCATTCAGAGTGATAACCACTATTTTTTTTCAAATCATTGGATTTAATTGTGTCTATGAAATGATTTCAGTATACTAACTAAAAGAATTGTAGTTTTCACCTACAAAGCCCATTTAAGAGAAAAATAAAGATTCACTTATAGCCAAAAGATCTTTGAAATGTAAACAATTTTCTTTTATGTTGGGTGTAAGAAAGCAGAAACCTGACCTGTCAGCTGAAGATACTTCACATACACTGACTGTTGCTAGCTTGTGACTACTTAATAGAAAAGAATGTGCAAGAAGGATTGAGGTTTTGTGACAAACAACTGGAAGTAAGGATGCTCCAGAGGACCAAGAAGTGAGAAGAAGGAAGGATAGCATTGCATGGAAAAAGAGAGCTCAAAAAAAGACAATAAGCCAATTTACAAGTAAATATAGTGTTTCAGACAGGGTGACAAACATCATGAAGAATAGTGATGTTTACTTCACTTCTTCAGGAAAGCTTCAGTGTTGGGCCTGCTCTTTGGTCACAAAACCCTTCCTGAAAAACTACTGAGAATAAATTCCTGCCTGAATGAAGGATGTACACCAGCCAAGTAGGCACCCAGGACAACAAGAGTACTGCAGGGAAAGGAAACACAAGGAGCAGAGGTCCTGGTGCCGAACTCACTTTCCGTATTGGTACAGAGGCCAGTGTGACTGGAGAGAAATGAAAGTCTTGGGTAGTTTGAAAAGAAGCCACAAAGTTGGGTGGGGTGGAAAGGGGCAGATCATATAGGGACCTGCAGGCCGTTTAAGAGCTTTGGACTTTAATTGCAGTAATGGTTCCCAGGAATAAGTAGAGAATATGACAAGTGTGACGAGATGCTGACCCTGGACAGCTGGCAAGACCCAGTTATGAGGTAGGCAAACCAGCGCACCCTAATTGAAACGCACGCCTCAACCAAAAGCATAAATGATTGCATGTTATGAGACCTTTGGGAATGCTCATGAACATGCAGAATCACGGACAGGAAATGTCCACATGCAAGAGCTTTTGCTTTTGGGAAATGTCAACAAAAATTATATTTCAAGAGTTGTGGCTACCTTCATGTGCATTATGTGGGACTGTGTCAGATTCCTAAAAGCAAATCACACATCTCAGAAGTTCACCTTCGTGGTACTTCTTTTAAGGAGTGTCACTTTCATCAGTGCCAAGTGCTTAGGTCTTTAGAAGTGTTTATTAAAAGTCTTAAAAGATCTTCAGGGGAAAATTTTTTTTAGTCTGTGTTTGTAGTACATAATGTTTGCATTCCTGTGTGGAGTAGGTACACATACATAATGCATCTTAATTTCTTTTTTCACCTGTCTTTCTCCTTCTTACCCCCTTCCTCCATCTCTAGCTCTCCTTACTATTTGAGAAAACTCTATCTCTGATTATCTATCTTTTATTTTGCTCATTATTTATATTCTGGGTTTGTCATATAAGAGAAACCATGTGTATTTAAGTTTGTGTGTCTAATTTATTTCACTGAATATCACAGTCTCAGGGTGCATCCATTTTCCTAAAAAAATATGTCGTTTATCTTTCTTTACAGCAGGGTAGCAGTACTCCACTGTATATAAATACCACATTTTATTTGTCCATTCATTTTTTGATGAGCATATAGGCTGCTTCCAAGATTCAGCTATTATGGGTTGTGTTATTATATACATGGATATTCATATATCACTATAGTATGGTATCTTTAACCCTTTGGGGAAGATACATACAAGGGAAATAACTGGGTCAAATGGAATTTCTAGTTTTAGCTTTTTGAAGGATTTTCAGGAGAAAAGTTTAAATTCATAGCTATACAACAAGTAAGGACATGTCAAATTGCAGTCCAAACATTTAATCTTGTTTTTTTTTTCAATGCCTTCAAATAAGAACTTAAGGTACCTCAAAAACAAAATAAGGAGAAATCACATGTTAGTAATTGTAGAGAGAAGCAAATTGCTTTACTTCACTCATAGAGAGCAGGAGAATAATCTTTAACACTGGGCGGATACAAAGGAAGGAGATGAGCTGTCCTGGAGGAATTCAAATGAGGACTTGATTCCTTGGGAGGCTCATTACTCTGCTGTTGTGTTTTCCTCAAGGAAGTTGAGTGTCTGGAGTAGAGAGATGGAAGAAAGTCCTGGGTATTATTGCCGTGAAACAAAAGCTGAACAGATGAAATATGGATCTTTTTTCCTTGATCAGTTTAGATGATCAGGGCCCGAATTATTGTGACAGAGGTGTCTGCTTTTGAGAGGTGAAAGTAATCTGTGAGAGGTTTCTGATCTACAGATGTAACTTAGAAAGCGTTAAATCAGTTAAACCAGATAGCCACTTAGTCCCATGATAGAGTGAGTTGCTTTTAATTTAGTCTCTTCTTAAATTTGTCTTTATGTTGTTTTTGTCATCACTTGGAAGAGTCATGCTTGATTCAGTAAATAATTTGATTACCTCAATTTGGAAGAAAAGTTATAAATGGGAATTATAGCATAAATATATGAGGGTTCAAACTCCAGCTCACTCATCATAAAAGTTATGACTTTAGAACATCATTTAATCTCCTAGGTTTGGACTTCTCGGCTACAAAATGGAACATGTAGTGGTGCCTAATTAATTTTAGGCGTCCTGTAAACCTGAATCATCATTAATGACTATTAAGAATAATTTGGATGAAGTATTGATTTCATCGAGCCTATGGTAGGATGAGTCTGCAAAATTGCCGAGAAGATTATTAAGATGTGGAATACTTCCTTAAGTGGTGGGATATTATACATTTTTCACTGGTGATTGCTGTGAGTCTGCAGTGTACTATATTGGGAAGGGTGTTCTAGGAAAAAAAAAATTGCCCGGGGTCCTGAGGGAGCCCTCAGCTGTGCGTCATTTATACTGTAGATGTTTCTGTGACTGGGCCAGTTTTGGCCGGAAGTGTGGGTGTGGAATGATGCTAGGTCAGTTTTGTAATTGTGGAGGCGTGAACAGCACTGCTGAATTCCTACTATTTGCCACATTGCCTAAGATCTTGAGCCACTGAGGTTAAAACCTCTGGTTCCTTTAACTCAAGCAAATCTCCCAATGTGTCTCCTTTTGTGATTTCCCTTTCACTGTATAAAAATGGAATTTTGAAACATTATTTGTAAAAAAAAAATGTAATTATCTAAAAGTGTTTTATTTATTTAACAGAAAGGGATTACATATGCAGAAGAACCTAACCTCTTTTCTTTCCTCTAGGGCTTTTCTAGGATTTTGTTCTAAATATACTAACATGATTTGAACATATAACAAGGTGTCTGCAAGCCAGTCTTTTAAATATAGTTTTAGTAACTGTCACTACTAGTAATTTCAATGACATATTCGTGAAATCATGGGAAAATCTTTGCTACAGTGTATTCTTTTAAAGAAAGAAAAGACATTAGACTAATAAAGTAGTAATAAAGGGAAAATAATGGAGGGTGTAAAGCTGCACAGAGTCACCAAGTTTTCACTTGATATTCCCACTAAACTAAACTAATTTGTCCTCTTCTGACTAATTTGTCTACCATATGCATAAAATACTTCTACATGGAAGGCTTGTTTTGCTTCTAGATTTTTAGTGTCCCATTAATACAGCATCAAAACATAACATGAACTACTTTGGTGTTGTAAAAAAGTAATGTTTGCTTCTAAGTAACTCTGTTGTCTTTCCATCTGAGCTCCTCTTTGAAAGCTGCTTGGTTTTGTGTGAGATTTGCTCGTAAGTCAAGTTTTATGAATCAAGAAAACCCTGCATGGTCTTGCTAAAGCAGCATGTGCCACTAATTCCTTTTTACACTTTCACTTTCCAAGACACATGCACACACTCGTGGGTATAAGCACATACATAGCTTTTTATATTTAATAGGGCCCTTGGCAGTTTTGAGTCTTAGACTAATTTGTTTTATTCTGCCTCCCTTCTGTTGCAGTCAGAAAAGCAACTTGCCTTAGAGTTAAGTGCCTTGTGATCATCCAACATGAAGGGCATTGCACAAGTCCTGCCATCTGATTGATGAAGCTCTCTCCTACACCCTGCTCTGCCCTCCTCGTTACTGGAATTTAGAGAGGACTAAGGCTCAGTTTACTATATTCAAACCACTTTGATTGAGGCTTTATTCTCCCCAGCTCATTAAGCTCATGGATCTGACATTCCTCATGTAAAAATACTTAAAACCAGGGAGGAAGAATTTCACTCATCAAGGGAATCTATCAAAGTGCTCTATTCTACAATGTGCATAGGTGTCAAGATTTTATTTTTATTTAGACTCAATGTGTAGCTCAGTGTTATAGTGCTTATCTAGCATGCAGGAGGCCATGGGTTTCATCCTTGGCACTGGAAAAAGAAACATTCATCTACATTAAGCCTGACCTCAAGTTTCATACACTAACAGTGGGGCTCCTGTATCAATTTCCTTGGAAACTGAGATATGAATGGCTTGTACTTTCCTCTAGAGCTCACTGGGTCTAATTTTCCTAGTAAACTGGAGTCATATTTTGGTAATTACAGTCAATAACAATTAATCATCCCTCTCCATTGGAGTATTATTTAGAGACTCTGCCTCAGTTTTTCAATATTATCTTTTAGTGGCTTGAAAGAGCTAATTCAATATTTAGTATTTTTAGGAAACCATAACTTAAAATAAAGTAACAATACAGTAAAAATACTAATGGAAATACCTACATTTCTGTGTCAAGGTTGAACTCATTGAATTGTCCTTGGTAAAATATTTAATATAAAAGTTGATTATACTATGTGAATACCATTGTATCTATATTAAAGTTTTATTTCTAAAGCTTATGATTCATTTCTTACACATTTATAACATATTTTATTAATATAATTCATATGATATGAATGTAAGTTTTTAATAGTACATAATATATTTATTACTATTGAGATTCATCATTATATCATTAAGATTTTCTTCCTAAGCAAAAGTCTTTTCCCATTATACATTGTTCTGTTATTTTTATGAAGAAGTGTTTTATTGGCCTTATAACAGTGTTTTTGCAAATCTATATCTAAGCATTGAAAATTTTATATGTTCACCAAGGCCATTGTTACTATTGGAAAGTAATATATGTGCATTCTTTCACTATGGGAAACTCAGATCGAAGCTTATTAATTCATTTTTGAAGACACTTGAGTTTCTATCATTATAGTATTTCATTTTAAAAACCACTGCTGATTTTCATATTCTTTGTATGAGCCTCATAATCTATATTTTTTGGCTATGAGGTTCTCCATTTTGATTTCTTCCTTGTCCCTGTATCCTTGGCAGCAATAATTTTGTCTGGTTCCAACTTCAAGTCAAAGACAAGATTATGCATTAATTAAAATAACCAATCCATTCCTTCTGTATTTTCCTAAGTCACAAATTAAACATTCCATGTAAACATGGCATTCTATTAGATATTACTAAAGATATAATTATTTGAAGGAATTATTTGCTTCAAGGGCTTTAAACTACAAATATTAGCTTTCTTCTCAGCATTTTTCAGAACCTACAAGTAATATGTACCTAGTAGTGTCATAAGAGGAACCCCTTCATGTTTAAAGAACCCCTGTTCTTTAATCTGGTTTATTCTCTAAATGTGAAGCAACACTGGAATGAGGATATCTATCTGTCTGTCTGTCTGTCTGTCTATCATCTGTCTATCTATTATCTATCTGAATTTTATCACTGTTTAGAAGGCCACCAGTGTGACAGCTTGCTACTCACTGTTGTCCAGAGTCACACTGTCTCCTATTGATGCCTTTTTCCTGTGGTTGTAGAGGAGCTCTCCTAGTTCAGACCAATCTTCCTTCTGTAGCCTGGATTTATTGTGTTGTTTGGGCTACAGAGAGTCAACAAGAGAGAAAATTGAGGAAATTATGAGAACATTAGCTGTGATCACCTGGCTGACTATTAAAATCAGGTCTGCAGCAATGCTTGTTTTGAAGAGGGGATTACAAAGCATTTAGAGTTAACTTTACAGGTCCAGAAATAGTAATTTGGCCACCCAGGGATTATGAGACTCTGCGGTTTTAAGCCACATAAATTAAATTTTACTAAGTTAACATTAAGCCAAAATAAAAATGTCTAGATTTTATTTAATTTTCTAAAGGGACATTGCAAAATAACAATCTTTTCCCCAAATGTAAGTTTAGAACTGAACATGCATTGATAGCAAACATCAAAACTCTTAACTGCTCTGATCCCCCCATATGAGGATAATTTTATATATTTTTGAAAACTCTGCCTATGTATTATATGGTAAATATATAAGTTCTTGTTATATATTTACATATCACATATATATTGTTCATATGTATATGTAATATAGATATTAATTATCACTTAAGCTTTCATATACTGTCAGATTATATCCTACGAGATGGAAAGATAACTGTGTATGAGACAGGAAAGGGCCTAACTCCTGACTTTTCTAGAGCTTATGGCATAGAAAGAGAGATAGAAAAGAAGCAATTAAATAAATGAACATAAAGACTTCCAGCTGTGGTAAATACTGTGCAAAGAATAAAACATGGAAATGTGGTAAGAGAGACTCAGATAGAGGATAGACCCATCAGACCCAGAGCGGTCAGGATAGGACTCCTGAAGGAAGAGATCTGCATGCTAGTGAGCTTGGATATACAAAGCCCACTAAGTGCAAAATCTAGAGATAAATATGAGCTAAGGCTCCTTCCGTAGGAAAGGTCACACTGAGGGAAGCAGAGGGAAAGTACAGCAGAATGCATTCCTGGAGTTCCTCTATGACCAGGATGCTGTGTGCCAAGTAAGTCCTGGGTTTCTATTCTAACTCTAATGGGAAAGGAGTGAAGACTAAACAGGGAGGTGGTGCTTTCTGGTTTGTATTTGAAAAATATCAAAAAAGTATTTGTGGGAGGAGTAGTAGAGATTAACTATAGAGGCCAATTCAGTAGTTCAAATAGACTGCAATAGCATTCCAGTTGAATTGATAGGAGACAGATTAAGGATATGATTTGGAATTAGAGTAACAGATCATATCCTTGTGATACAGGGAGGGAAATTGAAGAACATGCTTGAAATTATGACTCAACCATCTGAACAAATGAGACATCCACTTGCTAAGAAGAGTATGATTGGAACATGAAAAGTTTGCCATTAATCGTATTAGCTTCCCGATGCATATTTTCTATCTAAGTGGAAATGTCAGAGGGACCGTTGAATATACAAATCTTTAACTCAGGATTAAAAATGTAATTTTGAGTGCCATTTGAATATAGATATATTTGAAACCATAGGTCTGGCTGAGATCACGGGGAAGGATTATGTAGACATAGAAAAAGAGAAAGAATAAAGCCTCAGGGATTCCTGAAACATAGAGGTTGAGCAGTAAAGAAGTCAGCAAAGGAAAATGAGATGAAATAGCCAGTGAGGTGAAAAACAACCTAGCGAGTAGGGTGTCACAATATCTTAGAAAGAGAACACCTCACGGGGAAGAAGTTGAACGCTACGGAGAGCCCACCTAAGGTTAGGACGTATGATTGCATTGGCAAGATGGAGGTCATTTGGCACCTGGAACAAGAGAACCATCACTGGAGTTGTGGTGGGGAAAGAAGTGTACTTGAAGTTATTTTTCTGGCTCTTCAAATATTTCTGCTTGAAGAACCATCACTGTTCTTTTTATTCTTTAGTACTACAGTACCTAGTCAATTTTTAAGTTGATTTGGCTTAGAGTCAATGGCTTCAGGAGGTGTGACAGTGCCCATGGGAAGCAGTGAGATTTAAAGTAAGTTTATGATCTGTATTTTCTTGGTGTCTTTAGTATCTAAATGATTACTTTTCCCCTCTTAGTTCTAAGAAGATCACCCAAGGAAAACAATGGAGCTTGTAAAATACTCGAAGCAACAGTGGCGACTCAATGTCTTCAGGCTCTGGGATGAGATAATGGTACCAAGCATTCTTCTCAGGGTCCCTGAAAGGAGCTTTGTTCAGGTCATAAGCACCCTCACGAAGCTCACTGATGCTGGCCTGGACCTTCCTAGAGACACTGTGGTCCTGCTGCTGGCACAGGCCAACCTCAACTTGGTAGGTACTAAGGAGATCAACAATACAACAACCCACCCTTTGTACTGTTGAGGCAGGGCCGGTCTGGCTGATGAAGACTGGGAGTATCACACAGCCACAGCTGAAACCTGCTTGCTGGCTCCTGTCCTGCCAAAAGGCTGTCATATTTTTCTAACGTGGTCACCTCCATGGGCTATGGATGATACTCTGGAATTTTTAACAGATGGAAACAGGGAATCCCTTTCTGTTATCAGCAGTGTACTTAAGATGAGTCACTGCTGCAGATAGCAAGGCTTATCCACTTTATAATGATTTTTATCTGCCTCAATTTCAGGTGGTTCCACTTGCTGACCTGATTCTTAAATTCTGCTGGGTTTTCTATCTGTAGCAGATACCCTGATACCGAATTATTTGACTGGGTGGGGGTTTGTTCTGTGAGATGGTAAAAGACTTTGAGTATTCTTTGAAACTTGCTGGGTCTCACCTCTACTCTGTCACCTTTCTCTCATGCTGTCTTTATATATGAAACAATTTCCATAAGTTACCCCCTCTCTGCAGCCCACATGTTCCTCAAAGCTGTTCCCGGGGGCTGTGTGCTCCTTTGCCAAGTTTTCTGTCCCTTCCCATGCTCCTGACATCCTTCCTTTCTCCAGGATTTTTTTTAAACGTTAGAGGAAATCATAAATTAGTAAGTGTTGGGAAAAAAGTCTTTGGCTTTAACGAAGGTAACTTCAGGTTAAATTCTTCAGAAATAGCAATCATCTGTTTTACAAGAGGACTTCAAAGAGCACTGACTTATTTTAATTGACCATTTTTTCTGCTCTTAACTATGGTGCATGTTAAATTTCAAATACGAGCAGATAACAGATATACAAATATAAATGTTTCCCATATATTTAGTTTTCAATTTCTGCCAATATGTCACAAGACGGAACTAACAATATAGTTTACAATATTGTAACAATATAATTTACAATATATAACAATATAATTTACAAGGTCCAATGTTAATAAGCAATTATAATAATCAAGTTTGTTGATTTTTGGTTTCAATATCTTTAGGTTATATAACTTTATACTAAAAATCATGCATGTTTTTAAAGTGGCTGTGAAATACTATAACAACACATATTTGAAGCAAGAAAAACATATTTACATTCTTAGAAAATAAATTATAGGCAATATTCAGTATGTTATACTCAATTTCCTCAAAAGCCTATCTGGTCCCTGTTGTTTCATTCAGTTATATGCAATACCTCTTATATATGACTTCAGGTCCCATATTCTCAACTATGTTTTATACTAGCACATTGGGCCCACCAGGTTTCATGTTTTCTAAGAATCCTTTTGTAGAAACAGGCTGCTAAGAGTCATATCTACTACTGGCCCTTCTATACTTTCACCGAGGTGGGAGAAACCATGAGACCCCATTGAGAGTCATGCATATGTAACGCACAAATATAAGAGATGTGTTACCCTTCATGGCAAAAATTTGCAGTTGCACATGGGACCTGGTGGAAAAATTGTTTCTCTATTCTTTATCATTCTCCTTATGCCAAACCATCCTAAAATGCAGTTTTATAACTTGACATGACTCAATCAGTTGCATTTAGCAATGCCCTGCCTAATCCTGCATCTTCAAATTGGCTCTTTCTCTCTCTCTACTTCCCTGACCTTGTTCCTAATAAAAAAAATACTACATAAACCTTTAACCTGTGGTTCTGTTTTATGGGAAACTCAGGCTGTAACATGGGAAACCTGAGAAGCAGAAGAGTTGCATTCAATACCCTGGTTACACCTGCTTCCTGGGTTTGGTGAAGTCATAGCTGATTTCTTAAAAAGGAGGGGCATTATCTGGAGATGGGGGAAGGTGAAAATAAAATCACAAAGGCTTAGGAGATGAACAAGTCTTTTCTGGTCTTGTCTAAGGCAATAGAACATACAAAGTATGAGACTTCAGAAATTTGAGGGTTCTCGTGGGAAACAGACACCTATCCTTAAACAAACATGTGCCTATTTTGCAGTCTGATGAAGTTTCTAATCATTCCAAACAATATATATGTTCACTAAATTACTCCTAATCTCTAACTATATCTTTAGCCTTCCAGATAAGCATTTACAAAATATTTAGATATTATAAATTTGAAAATGTTAATATTTTTCTTTGTTTTTTCTAAAAGCTTTTGATGTGTACAAACTTCTGACAGGGTAAAAGTATAGGATAAACATCAGTGAAAAAATGTATAGTAAGATAAATGAAAATAAATTTCAAATGCAATATTTTAAGATTTTATATATTGGGGAACAATATTTTAAAATTGTGACATGGACTGATTTATGGTTTGGTAGTAAATCTTAGGTAAATTGTCAATTATTTCTTGAGACTGTCAAGTGTATTTTGTACTTAATCTGTGATTTACTTTATTTCTGTGGATTTTAAGCATGCCCCTATATATATATATATATATATATATATATATATATATATATATACACACACACATTACTACATATATCTTGCAAAGACTTTTGCTGTTGCTCAAAGTTGGGCCCATGCTTTTCTTAAAATTAATTTTAGTTCTTTACACAGATTTTTCTGCCCTCAGTTACTATTTCAAATCTGACTCTATTTAGAAGATTAAAAACATTGCACTTTTCCACTTTATGGCCTTTAACTTCGTAACTTTGATTTTTAAGACTGACAGAGCATCCCCTAAAAGGTGCTCAAACCGAAAATACTGATGTGAAAATAGCTGTTTGTAGGACAAGCAACAATTACAAAGAAGCACAGTTGCGTGTCAGGAACGGCAGTGAATACTGTGCCAATTCAGGCTTCCAGGAAAACGATTATCACATTTTGAGAATGGAAATGCCTCAATTTACAGTGCACATAATTTTTTATTTCCCAGCAAACATTCAGCAATGCAGCAGTTTGCAAAGAACCCATTTTCTCACTAAACATTTTTCTAATTCTTGAAAAAGAATTACTAAGTGAGATTTGCCTGACGGTATAGCAGTAATCAGAGACCACCCAAGCATAGTTTTTAGAAGGCCAAATTTACAAAAGAATGTTGTTGCCTGAGGTTATCAGAAGAAAAATAAGGGGCTATTTCTTAAATTATTACAATGAAAAATGTACCTGGCCAGGCATGCTATGTTTCCTTAGAATAACTACACTTTGCTATGACTCATGATCCTTTTTACTCAGACATTTAGCAAAATTTGCAGTATTATAAGTTGAGATATAGACAGCTGAAATATACCCGAGCTCTGTCTTGACTGCTTTCTCACATGCTATAGGCAGAAAAAGTTACCATTTCAGAAACACAGCCATAAATATGACGCACATTACATATCTTCGTAGGTGCAAATGGGTAATTGGACATCAAAACAACGTAGTTATCCCATTGAAGAGGTGCAAATTGGCAGTCATATTGCAGACATCAGCAAAGGAGAGGTCAGAAGGAAGGAAGCACACAATGGAAATTTACAACCTTTGCTGCCGCTTCCGGCTAGAGGGCTGGTATTTCAGAAGAGATGGTAGAAAAGACAGAAGATGTTTTAGGGATCACACTGGAAAAGTTTTTTATTTTTATTTATATATTTGTGTGTGTTTGTGTGTGTGTGTGTGTGTGTGTTTAATTTCTGCCTGCATTGCATGCATTAAGAATATGCCTCAACTTTTCATTTCAAATAACCAGTGAAAAATAAATAAAAAACATTGTAGTGATAATATGGTGTAAACACCTGTGCTGAAGCCTTCATAAGTAACAAGGCTTATACAATAGCTTTGATACTTGCCACAAAATGGAATACCATTTTGGAAGTAAGTTTTTCAGTTCTGATTTCCCCATATAGTGTTTTCATAAAAGGGATGCATACGGCAAGAGGGTTCTAGTAGCTATCTAGTGATGTGCTAAAATTCTACTTGAAATTTAGAAAATTTGTAGTCTAATCTCATTATGATAGAATAGCAGTTTTATTAAAATATATACACAAGTAAGACATGAAGAAATGAGGGAAAAAGGAAAAATATATTAGATTCATCTTGAAGAAAAAGATGACTAACCCTTATACCAACAGGAAGAGGCTGAGAATTACTAGAAAAACAACTATAAAGACACTGTAAATCAAACAGCATAGAGTTTAGAACATCAAAAACTCAGAAATTTTCATCTATTATTAATTATGATAAAAAATTCTATCTCAGAATATTTTACACAGCAACTGTTGCCAAGAAAATCTACATCTTCCTGAGCTAAGGAAAGTTAGAAATAAGAACTAAAGCCCTACACTTCCAATGAAATTGGATAGCCATTAATAAAATATCTCAAGGCCTTTGTACATTTTTCTTTCAATTAAAAAGCCATATTTTAAAAAGAAGGCAATTTATTATTTCAATAGCATTTAAATATTTAATGGAGCTACAATTAGAATAGCCACATATAATGTGAGAACTTAGTATGAGACTCTAAAAAATTATATTTACTATTAGATTGTGATAATTTGCCTGTGTTATATGCAAGTGTACCTGTGATAGAAAGTTTTTAAAACTTTAGAAAAAAATCAATACTAAAGGTTTTATTTTGAACTTCTGATAAAAGACCTTTATTAGCTTCTTTATTAACCTTCCTATTAACCTATTAAGTAAGTTTCTTATTAGTCAGTATAACCAATAGCAGGGTAGACTTTACCACACTACTTCCAGTGCTCTTTGAGGAGCTAATTAGTAGAATGAGACACAGCTAGACTATCTGCAACCAATCCACATCAGCAGACTTTCTCTCCACTCAGCATCTGCATTCCAATTAACATCATAACCTCATCTTTCTTGTATTCACATTGTAACATATTTCTAGTAATAGAATGATACGAGAGCATAGATCATAGCTATCCTCAAAAGTCTAGAAATGCTATTTAAACTTTGCTTTGGCTGGAAAACATTAGATTGAGCTGAGTTTTCTTCTGTGTTGTAGATTTAAGAGTTTAGAAGAGGAATCTCTCTCTGTGTCTTTCTCTCTCTCTCTCTCTCTCTCTCTCTCTCTCTCTCTGTGTTCACATGCTCTCAAGAAGAGTCCTTTTTCCTGAGTATTGGTTTATTATAGTATTACAGTGTTGGTTTTTCCCAATGCTTCAATAAATGAAATTCTTTTGGAAACAAAATCAGAGGATTCCAAAATCAGGGATTCCAAAATCAGCAGTGTATAGTAAATGGTTGCTTAGTGAGAGATTAAAATCAGTGCCTTGACTCAAAGCACTGAGGACTAGGAGTCCTTTGAATATAGAGATACTTTGGGCTGATCACATTGTCTTGAGAAAATCACTAAACTTTTTGAATCCTTGCCTTTCTCATCTATACACAGTGATACCAATATCTATTTGGCTTGTATTTTCAGATTGTGAATGTCTTATATATAAAACTGGAGTAATAACATTTGCTTTACAATGCTGAATTAATAGACAATGTTCAATACAGTGTAGGAAGGTATTATTCATTCAACTATAGTTTTATTAAAGTTCTTGCAATTAATAAAAAGTATTTAACTTGCTAATATCATATTTGCAGTAAGTACACAGATGTCCTCCCACATCCTAATGTGTTCATAAGTGGGGCTTTTGGGAGGTGACCGGGCCATTGGGAAGGGCTACTAATTAGCCCGTTAGTCCACTGATGAGTTTATAGCTAATGTGATGCTGGGAAGTGAAGCCTGATGGGAGGACCTGAGTCCCTGGGGGCTCCATCTTCCACTCTCCTCCCTCGACTGCTTTCTGCTTCTGCAGACCTGCCATGAGCAACGCTCCTCTGCCTTGTTGCCCAGCCTTGGACCCACCCAGCTGAGCATGAATTGGGACTTCCATAAACTCTGAGCCAAAATAAACCTTTCCTCCTGAAATTTGTTAGTAGTGGGCATTGTGTCTCAACTACAAGAAACTAAGACATTTGAAGTCATTGCATTTAAAAAAAAATTCTGTCTAAATTTTTATCATGGAAAAATAAAATTCAATATTGTCTTCTTATACATTAGTGGAATGAAGTTATGAACCAACCTTCATTAAGCAAAAATAATTGTGGGCTACAAATGAAACTTTCTGCCCCTTTAATAATAATAATGTGGAACATATCCATTTAACAGTGTATCATAATTTTCAATACACATCCCTATCAGTATGTAAAAAATTATAATGATTTAGCCTTATTGTGAAATCATATTAAATACCTAGAAAAACCTACTCTCACTTTACCAGGTAGATTATGTAAAATGGTAAGCAGTAGACATGGTATTATTATAACACAGTGAAACAGACATGAAATAATTTAATAAAATCAAAAAAGAAAAAAATAAGAACAATAATAAGTTATATACCTTTTGTGTTCTGGAAATACTTTTCAGTTGTGCCACATTTAATATCTGAGCACCAAATATATAAATGCATTGGATTTAGGTGTTGAATTACAAGACTTCAATAGACAAAATTGAAAGAAACACAGATCAACAGAGGCTTGTGTAATAGTCTTGATAAATAATGTTTCATCTTACTACCTAGACAAGTAATACTATATATGGCTGTGTAGGAGTCTTAGTTACTTTTCTTCTTGCTGGGACAAAATACCCAACACCCTCAAGTTAAAGGAGAAAGGTTTATTTTGATTCATAGTTTGTGTAGGTTTCAGGACATAATTGGCTATCTCCAAAGGCAGGTTAGCATGGCAGAAGGACATCATAGAAGAGAAACAACTCATAGCGAGACAAGCAGAAGACAGCAAAGCAGTGAAGTGGTGAAGCAGCAGCAGGAAGCCTCCCTTTCCCTTTTATCCCACCCAGGCTATAACCCTGCTTTAACCTTGACTCATGGTTTCAGCAGAGCTGTCCATAGGTAGCTGGACCCAAGGGAGGGACATATGTAAGGAAGAGTGTGGCAGAGCAAAACTTCCCATTTCATGCTGGTCTGGAAGCAGAGCAGGAGAATGGTGCCAGGGACCTGGTATAGTATCCCAGGTCATGCCTACCACACTCACCCAGAAATACCCAAGAAAGTGCTCCGCTAGTCACCTAGGTGTTCCCAAGCCGATGAAGTTGACAATCTTAACCATCACACTAAGTTTCAAAAAGAATAACAAACAAACAAAAAAGATAATTTATTTAACAAGGACTGCAATCCTGAAGTCCCCTTGTGAGTTTCTCTATACAACTATTTCATATGAAAATCTCTGTGGGAGACCAAAGTCAGATATAAGCTTGCCTAGTGAATGTAGAATTCCAAGAGACTAGAGCTGAGTGTTTAGAGGTTGCCTAGAAAAAGGTCACAGGAAAAACTGAAGAATTCCACATTTCTTTGACTGAGAGTTAATACCTGTTTTGATAGTGCAAAACACACAAGACATAGCTTCTTTGCATCCCTGCTTAATGATGTTGCTCATAGACAATCAAAATTTCAGCCCTGGTAACATTACTTCTTTTTTATTTTAATTTTATTTAGAAAGAAAAAAAACAAACAAACAAAACAGAAAAAGGGGTAGCAACAATACAGAATTCCAAAGGAAAAAAAGGAAAGAACAACAACAACAACAAAAAAAAAAACACTAAGAAATTGCTAGTTGATAAATTGCATACTGTCATCTTGGAAATAATTGTTCAAGTTACAAAATTAAAGCTTACAAAGTAGACATTCAAACAGTGAGACTATTAACAGTTCTGCTCAACAATCTAACAAAAACAGTAGTATGGTCATCTATCTTCCACACCTAAACATACATGCAGTTATATCATTTAGAGCACTTTCTTTTGCTCTCTCTTTTACAGTAGCAATTATGCATTTTGGGTTTTATTACTCCTACAGTTCTTATTACTTTTTTTTATTTTAAAGAGAATAAAACAAAAGAGGGCAGAACAAAGCAGATCAGAACAGAACAACATAAGCAATGCAACACTTTACAACAAGTCAACTGGACATTAACAGTAGCTGTCAAAATATCTCTTTCTCTGCTATAGTTGAGCATAGTTTCAGATACAATAATATCAAACATAACACAATAGTATAAAACCGTTCAAGAGAATGAAAGAATTACAGGACATTCTGAACTGAATAACTATGATCAATGGCTACTATAATATCTCATTTTGATAAAAAGATTTGTTTATACTATCACATATGTTAAAATCCCAATAAGACATAATGTGATAGAACCAATGGTAACAGCACAGTAGAAGCATGGTAGGACTTCTAAGGAAGATGATATTAAACCAGCAATGGCTGCCATAATGTTTTGTTTTCTTCAAAACTGCTGTTCATACCATCACGCATAATAAAGTCAAACAAGACAGATTAAAACCATTCCAACTGATGAATGAAAACATTGAAAGGCTTCAAAGCAATGAAATGGGGAATCATGATCACTATAAAATCTTATATACTCTCACCAACTCTCATACTAGGGAGACTATATGGTATTTACACATGTGTGTTTGGTTTATTTCACTTATGAGTATGTTCTCAAGTCGTGTCCATTTATTTATAAATATCTCAATGTGATCATTCTTTATAGCTGAGTAGTACTCCATTGTATAAAAATACCACAACTTTTTAATCCATTCCTCAGTTGATGGGCACTTAGGTTGTTTCCAAGATCTGGCTAGTACAAATTGTGCTGCTATAAACCTGGGTGCACATATATCACTGTGGTATGTTTTCAGTTCTTCTGGGAATATGCCTAGAAGTGGAATAGCTGGGTCAAATGGGACCTCCAAACCCAGGTTTTTGATGAATCTCCAGACTGACCTCCACAGTGGCTGCACCAGTCTACACTCCCACCAACAGTGCAGAAGAGTTCCTTTTTCCCCACAGCCTCTCTAGCATTTGTTGTTGGTAGTTTTTTCTATCCTGGCCATTCTTTCTGGGGTGAGATGGAACCTCAGTGTAGTTTTAATTTGCATTTCTCTAATGACTAATGATGATGAACATTTTTTCATGTATTTATTTGCCATTCATAATTTCTCATTTGAGAATTGTGTATTCATTTCAGATGCCCATTTTTGGATTGGGTCTTTGAATTTCGAGGGTCTGATTTTTTTTTTAATTCTTTATAAGTTCTAGACAGAAGTCCTTTGTCTGAGGGACAATCCATTAAGATTTTTTCCCAATTCGTAGGTTTTCTTTTCACTCTGCTGGAAATCTCTTTTGACATGCAGAAACTCTTTGATAAGGTATGGTTCCAGTTATTGATTCTGGGAAGTATATCTCGTGCAGTTTGATTGTTGTTCATGAATTCTCTACCTACCCCTATATCTTCGAGGTTTTTACCTATTTTGTCTTGCAACACATTCAGTGTTTCTGTTTTAAGATTGAGATCTTTGATCCATTTAGATTTTAGTTTAGTACATGGTGATAGGCATGGGTCTAGTTTCAGTCTTCTGCATATGGATAGTCAAATTTTCCAGCATCATTTGTTGAAGATACTGTCATTCTTCCAGCAAACATGTTTGGCCCCTTTATCGAAGATAGGATGGTTGAGTGGGTTTATGGTTGTGGTTGTATCTTCCAACTATTCCACTGATCTTCAGGTCTGTTTTTATTCCAGTACCATGTTGATTTTATTACTGTAGCTTTGTAGTACAATTTCAAATCAGGGATTGTGATGCCTCCTGCCTTGCCTTTGTTGCTTAGAATTGCCTTTGCTATTCTAGGTCTCTTCTGGTTCCAGATGAATTTTAGGAGTGATTTCTCTAGATCTATGAGGTATGTTAGTGGTATTTTAATTGGGATTGCATTGAATTTGGGAGAATGGTCATTTTCACAATGTTTGTTCTTCCTATCCATGAACAGGGGATGTCTTTCCATTTTCTGAGATTCTCTTCAATTTCCTTTCTCAGGGTATTATAATTTTCCTTGTATAGCTGTTTTACATCTTTTGTGAGATTAATTCTTAAGTATTTCATTTTTTTGGATGCTAGTGTGAATGGTGTGGCTTCTCTTACTTCTCTCTCAATATTTTTGTTGTTAGTGTATAGAAATGCTATCAATTTTTGAGTATTGACTTTGTATCCAGCTACATTTCTGAATTTGTTTATTATATCTAGGAGTTTTTCAATGGAGTTTTGAGGTGTTCTATGCAAAGTATTATGTCATCTGCAAATACTGATAATTTAACTTCTTCTTTTCCTATCTCTACTCTTTTTATTTCTCTCTCTTGTCTAATTGCTCTGGCTAGTATTTCCAGTACTATGTTGAACAGGAGTGGTGATAGGGGACATCCTTGTCTTGTACCTGATTTTAAGGTAAAGGCTTTTAGTTTTGGGCCATTTAGTATGATACTGGCTGTAGGTTTGTCATAGATAGCCTTTATCATATTGAGGTAAAGACAATCTATTCCAATTCTCTGTAAGGTTCTTATCATGAATGAGTGTTGGACCTTATCAAAAGCTTTTTCTGCATCTATAGAGATGATCATGTGGTTCTTACTTTTGGCTCTATTGATATGGTGGATTATATTTATTGATTTACGTATGTTGAACCATGCCTGCATTCCTGGGATGAATCCCACTTGGTCAGGGTGAATAATCTTTTTGATGATTTGCTGTATCCTGTTTGCTGATATTTTATTGAGAATTTTTGCATCTATGTTCATTAGGGAGATTGGGCTATGGTTCTCTTTTTTAGTTGGCTTTTTCTCTGGTTTTGGTACTAGAGTAATATTTGCTTCCAAGAATGACTTAGGAAGAATTTCTTCCCTTTCAATTTCATTGAGGAGTTTGAGGAGTGTTGGAATTAAGTCTTCTTTGTATTTCTTAGAGAATTCTGCAGTGAATCCATCTGGGGTTGGGCTCTTCTTTGTTGGCAAAGACTTAATTACATTTTCAATTTCAGTAATAGAATTGGGTTATTCAGAAGTTTTACATCTTCCTGATCCAGCTTTGGTAGTTCTTATGTATCTAGGAATCTGTGTATTTCTTCAGTGTTATCGAATCTATGAGAGTAGAGGTTTTCAAAATAGGTGTTGATGATCTTCTGTATTTCCACTGAGTCTATAGTAATATCACCTTTTTCATTCCTTATTGCATGAATTTGAGTTTTTTCTTTCCTTTTTTTAATAAGGTTGGCCAGGGGCTTATCAATTTTATTTATTCTTTCAAAGAACCAACTCTTTGATTCATTGATCCTTTGTACTGCTTTCTTAGTCTCTGTTGCATTAATTTCTGCTCTAATCCTTATAATTTCCTCCCTTCCTTTGGCTTTGGGCTTGGCTTGCTCTTCTTTTTCTAGATGTTTGTGTTGTAGCATCAGGTTGTTTATTTGTATTCATTCTGTCTTCCTGATGTGGGAACAGTGCAATAAATTTTCCTCTGAGGACTGCTTTCATTGCATCCCACAAATTCTGGTAAGTTGTGTTTGTATTTTCATTTGCTTGTAGGTATTGTTTAATTTTTTCTTTAATTTCCTCCATGACCCACTGATTGCTAAAGAGTATATTACTCAGTTTCCATGTGTTTGTGAGGTTTTTGCAGTTGCTTTTATCATTAATTTCTAATTTCATGGCACTATGATCCGATAACATGCATGGGATAATTTCAATTCTTTTGCATTTACTTAAATATGTTCTGTGGGCTATTATATGGTCTATTTTAGAGAATGTCCCATGTGCTGCTGAGAAGAAGGTGTATTCTGATGTTGTTGGATGGAAAACTCTATATACATCTATCAAGTCCATTTGTTCACAGGTATGATTCAGTTCTGTTATTTCTTTGCTGATTTTCTGTCTAGTTGATCTCTCCATCTGTGTCAATGGTGTGTTAAAATCTCCTGTTATAATTGTGTTATTGCTTATTTGACTTTTCATTTCTGTTAGTATTTGCTTTGTATAGCTGGATGCTCTGCAATTTGGTGCATATATATTTAAGATTGTTATCTCTTCCTCTTGAAGCTTTCCTCTGACTAGTATGTAGTGACCTTCTTTATCTCTTTGGATCACTCTTGGTTTGAAGTTCACGTTGTCTGCAAATAAGATTGCTACTCCTGCTTTTTTTGGTTTCCGGTTGCATGAAGTATTGTTTTCCATCCTTTGACTTTCAGTCTATGGGTTTCCTTTTGGGTTAGATGGGTTTCTTGTAGACAGCATATGGTTGGATATTGTTCCTTGATCCATTCTGCCAGTCTGTTTCTTTTGATTGGTGAGTTGAGGCCATTTACACTAATGGTTATAACTATTATATATTGGTTTATTGTTGACATGTTATCTTTCTGCTGTTGTATCTTTAGCTTTCCATTCTATTTAATTATCTGCCGTGCTTGGTGGTTTTATCCTATGTGTATCTAGAATGTCTTTCAGTATTCTGTGTAGGGTGGTAACATTACTTCTTACCAAAGTGTTCATTATTAACACAAATATCTTATTGGGACATCACAGTTCTGGGATTACAGGAGTGATTGTGTCCTCCTCAGTGGTTCAGTGTGGTCTTGAGCTACATTTCCACTTTTAGAACTTAAGCTAGAGCATCATATCTCTCAGCTGGGCAGCTGCTCTTGATTGGTAAACTAGTACTCAGCAGGGCAGATCCAACCTGTGGGTGTGTTTTGTTTGGGAACTAATATTGACAAGCCTAACAAAAATGGAATTTGTTTCATTGGTTTAAAAACAAGAATATCTCAGTGCAGTACCAGATGTTTAGTTGTCTTGAAACACTGAAAATTTGGAAGATCTTAAAACACTGGACCTGTATTTCCATATGATAGCAATAAACTTCCAAGTCAGGCAGCGCATACTTCTTAATGTGGTAAGTGTAGGAACAAGTACTGCTCGCAAGTACTGCTCCCTTTTCATGAAGTATGTGTATTTTCTGCCATACAATGATCCCTTCTGGTCTTTTTCATCCATCAACATTACCTTCCCACACCTATAGGCTTTTGGCTTTATAATCCTAGTCCAAAATACCAGTCCCCTTGTTATAGTCAGGGTTTTCAAGGAAAATAGTTTAATGCAGGACACATAATTTACATAATTATTTTATAATAGTCACCCAAAAAGTCAAACAAAAAAAGTGCAGGAAATCTCTCCACACACTAAAGACCCCCAAAAATCCAAGTGAGGGCCCAGATCCTATGGCAACATCCTGAATGAGTCCAGGTGAACACCCAGAGTCCATGACAACATCTCATGGAGGTCTGTTTCATGGATCTGTGCTGGGAAGGCCCAAAGATCAGAGGTGGAAGCTACAAAGTCTGTGCCATCAGGATAAAAGATCTGTGCCAGTAGGTTGAGGGTTCTTCACTGGAGCCAGGAAATGACACTCAAAGTAAGGACCAGGGCTTCACCGAAAAGCATCACAACCATCTTCAGTGACAATGAGGTCCCGAGCTCCTCTGACAATAAGAACAGCCAAATTATATCAGGAAGGCAGCATGACAAGTTTCTCCTGGAGACTGAACAGCACACCTTTCCCTGCAGAGGCAGGAAGTAGTAAAGACCAGAGCTCCCCCAAAGTGAACCACAGCCATTCTCAGCAGTCTCAGGCTCCTCTGATGATGTGAACAGCCAAGTTCGTATCAGGAAAGAAGCTCAACAAGCTCCTCCAGGAGAACCAATGGCAACAGGAGAACCAACAACATCACAATTTCCTCCTCATTTCTCCTTTCTGTGTTGGCAACAATCCTCAGGTGGGCGCTCCACATCCAGCATCACGCAAATTCAGTTCAACTGGATGTTAAACTGACCACCAGTTGTCACTTCACCACACCCCTTTAATCTCATTTCCCTGAAATTCATTCTCCTGACTTCAATAGAATGATCTTGATCACTGCTGTGGTTCATGTTTAGATGGCCCCTCAAAGCCTCAAGCACTTTTAAATGGAGTTTTTTTTAAAGGCAGCTGAATATAGAGATTTATAGTAGAAAGCTGGAATTAAGGGTGCTGAGATTAAGGATGCATGATTGCTGAATCAGCCCACTGATTGGATTGGCTCTGCCCTAACCCAGAAGTCTGGATAAGATAAATGGGGCAGAAAGAGGCTTGCCATAGTTGCCCCTGCATTGGAGTCAGCTGATTATGGGCTGAAACCTCCATAAACTGTGAGCTAAAGCTTTCTTGTGCTTAATTTTGGGCGTTGAGTATTTTATCTCATCAATGAGAGAAAAGTAATTAAGACAATCACTAAAGGCAGAAAAAGAGAAAGGATCATGTTATCATCTCTTCTAAATCCTTCAAAAATTTTTTCCCACTTTCAAGAACAAGAATCATAATTCTTCGTGAACCAGTCAAGGTTTAACACAAAAAATTGGGACGACTGTGAATCCCAGTGCATAGGAACTCTCAGTTTTCATAAATTTGAGCAGTTTGAAGGAAAGAGAGTGGTCCTAAAGATGAAGAACAGTAAAAAGGAATCTAACCATAGAGAGGGACGGAGCAGACAATAAACTGGGCCTATTAATCAATGCGGGGGTGAGTGGATATGCAATTACCCAGTGACTTCCAATGAAACAGTTGGCTTGAGATAACGAAAACAGTTGCATCTCATATTTAATTTTAATTCATCTCTGAACTATATGGCAATCCATGTTTGTTATGCCCAAACTTTCAGTAACTACCTGGTGCAGTAGTCCTTTTTGTTATTGAGCCTTTGGGAAATTAAGGACAAAATGTGGGAATGTGGGGAATATAACCATGGCAAGAAACGTAAGACAAAAAATTAATTGTTCAAGACAGGCAAGAAAATAGCAGTTACCAGAACTAAATTTCGGACTCCCAAATGTTCACAGGGTAGCTGAGGGAATTCTGAGTTTCTTACAATATGGAAGTAGAGGCTAGAGCCACTTTATTGATTTTAATGAAATCTAATTCTTTTATTGATTCTAATGAAATCATCATCCTAATGGCTGGTGATTTGAATTATTAGGTCAATAGACCCTCGAATCACACCTGACTCATAGTCATGGTCTTGTACCCATCTATACCTGTACCCTCATTTACTTATTTCTACTCCATGATATTCATCTCATCTCATCTCATCTCATCTCATCTCATCTCATCTCATCTTTATCTCTTGTTGATCTATCCCTATACCATGGAGCTAGTTTCCAATAGGGTGAATAATATCCTCTCAATCCAACCACAGATTCTTGCCACTTGATTTATCTCCCCTTGATACCTCCACAATTATATAGCCCCTGAGTTCTTCCCTCCAAAATTAGCTTTGCATTTAGTATGACTTAGTCATACTGAGCTTCTTCTCATCCTCATGAAGCACTGTACAATATAAGATATTCCAAGATAAATGTGAATCCCATACTTAGAATTGTCTAACCATTAATTCACTCAATAATTATCATTCTACCATAGTATTTGTATGTAAAGTGTGCCAATAATTAAGGGTCTCTACTTTTAGGAGTTTGGTATTTTAGTAGGAAAGAGATTACAAATAAAATAAATTATTCCATTAGAAAGCTGCATTTACAGTGAAAAATAAGGTAGTAAGACACTTAGGGAAGAAGATCAAAGAAATGCAGGAAAAGAAAAGAGACTGTATTAGTCATTTCTGTGACAAAATGCCTGAGAAGACCAAATTAAGGGGGAAAGGTTTGCTTTGACTCAATTTTGGAGGTTCCAGTCTATGGTCTTGTAGCAATACTGGGGCCCATGATAACATAGAAAATCATGGTGGAGTGGCTGTGGTAGAGCAAAGAGGCTCACTCAGTTTATGATGAACAATGGGGAGATAAAGAGAGGAAGAGCAAGAAGAAAAAGAAAAGGAGGAGGAGAAGAAGAAGGAGAAGAAGGAGAAAGAAGAGAAGAAGGAGGAGGAGGCAGAGGAGGAGGAGTGGAAGAAGAAGAAGAAGAAGAAGAAGAAGAAGAAGAAGGAGAAGGAGAAGGAGAAGGAGAAGGAGAAGGAGAAGGAGAAGGAGAAGGAGAAGGAGAAGGAGAAGGAGAAGGAGAAGGAGAAGGAGAAGGAGAAGGAGAAGGAGAAGGAGAAGAGGAAGAGGAAGAGGAAGAGGAAGAAGAAAGAAGAAGAGAGTGAGACAGACAGACAGAATAGTCCCCAAGGTCACACCTCCATGGTTCACTCCCTTCAACTAGCCCCACGCCCACTCCTAGTTTTGGTCTCTCAGTAATACCATCCAATTATGATCTGTTCCTCTGCAGGACACTGATAGATGTATGTGTAATAAAATGAACACACTAGTAGGCCCCTTGCTAGGCCCCTAAAGAGTCTAAGGCAAAAGAAAAGCCATGAATTTAAAACATTTATTAGCTTCATGGAACTTCTGCTTCTGTACTTCTTGTTAAGTCCACTTTTCCCTCTTTCTTTGTGTTCCTCTGGACACTACCCTCTTTGATAAGTAACAATGTTTTCTGGTATCTTTTGTTTGTTTCCCTGTGATTAGGGCAATACCCTCAAAATTCTGCATTCTATACTGATCACTTTTCTTGATTGAAGTATAGTTAGATAACCAGAGCTGGAATTCTTCACATTCCTCCCAATTCCAATGTAGATTTAGAAATGTAATCTTTTAAATTTGGTGGTGGAGAAGGTGTTTTTGATGGACCTGAGTGAATCTAACATTATGCCTCTTATACCTGGATAGCTGGACCATTCAGTTCCAGACGGAATTTTCAAGGGCTGACAGTTTAATGTTTTATAAACAAGATGCCTAGAGAAGACTCAGTACTATTTTTGGATTGCCACTTATTATTGTGATGCAAGTAGGTCTAGCCAAACCAGGAGCAGATTTTATAGCTCAAGCCTGGACTTTACATCAAATGTGTCTAAAACATGGCACTCAGCTCATGCTGTGGGTGAACATGTTACTGTCAATATTTTACCATAAAACCTTACAAATGATATCAAGGTTTGTTGATACTTGTTTTTCCTGTTACAGCCACAAACCAAGAAACATGTCCTAGAACTGGAAAAATACACCCATGTTCTGTTCTAATATTTATCACATTGTAACATGAATGACTTTCCTGCACATCAGCTTAAATTGTGAGAGCAGAAAACATGTCTCATGGATCTTTGAGTTCTTTCCCTACCACCCCTTCATCCTACCCTACCCCATTGCTTATAGATGTAGATTCTAGATTTGATCCTCCTCAAAATTTGGGTTTAATGAATGAACCATTGAATAAATTAGATATTTTACTTTCTCCTGACAATATTTTTGCTTGTAATTCATCTCAATTAGTTTAAGTTTACTGTTTCAGCTAGTAAATTTTATTGGAAAACTATAACCTGCTACTCAATACAGATTGAGCATTCTAATCTAATGGGACTGTTAATTTCGATTGACAGCTTCACTGGCATGAGAAATGGCTAGAAGATTAATAAAGCACATTTCTGGGTATATCTATGTGGATTGTGAGGGAATGACTGCTGGTCTCGTACATTCAGGCTTTCTTCCTCTGCTCTCTGCTTCCTGGGTGCTACAAATTGGGTAGCTTTCTTCCACCACACCCTTTTTCTATGAAGTTTCTGTGTTGGAGCCAGCAAACCATGGACTGAAACCTCCAAAACTGTTAGCCAAATAAACCACTCCTCCTTTGAATTTGCGTGTCTGGTATTTTGTCCTGATAAAGTAAAGCTGACTAATATATTTTAAAAACCCCAAATCTGAAATTTCCACAATTTTAAAATTTTGAGCATCAAAGTGATACCATGAGTAGAAAATTAAGGTATTATATAAAATGACTTTTTAGACTGCGCACATAAGGTATAAATAAAACACGAATGAATTTTATGTTTAATCTTTAGGATCCATCCCCAAGACACTTCATTATATATTTGTAAATATGCCAAAATTCAAAAAGGCTGATACCTGAAATACTTCTGACTTCAAGTACTTTAGATAAGGAACACTCAGTTGTACTCATAAATTTGTTATCAGTTTCTGTAGATCAAAGTTTTGTCCCTTGTCATTTGCAATTCTTGTATGTTAGGCAAGAAAAAAAAACCCACTCTAAGTCAAACACTAGCTTCTGTAAAGACGATGATGGTGCTTACTCTCTAGTGACTGAAGATATTTTGTTGCTCAATGCTTTTCTGAATTGGAATTGATCCATTTACTTTTTGACTTCCTGTTTTCCATGCCTCTAGGTGCTCCAGGTGGGCTACTTGGCAGGTAGAACCATATGTGGATGCGGATCAGAGTCAAGCTGTTAAGGGGATGAAGATGGAATCAAATAAAACACAAGTGTCTAAAGCAGTGGATTTTACCAGACAAAAATTAAATGTCAAAATGATACCCAAGAGCCTAAAATAAGCTGGATGTCTATTTGCACAACATCTCCATATCACTAGGTTCCAATGAGGTTCTGTGAGGACAGGCACGTGTCCCTGTTATGTTTGATGTTGTGGAGTTGCAGGTGAAGGTGATCAGCTGTCCTCTGTAAGGAAAGCACAAAGCAAGTTTTCTTAGGAGAATTTAAAGACAGACTATTGGCTGCACAGGATGCAAAAACCTCGTATTTTTAGCTTTACACCAAGAGGGTGCAGGGACTATTTTACAACTAGATGCACTGTAGAATGGGTTCTAAGAGTGGTCGACCAACTTGCTGCCCTCCTTTTAGAGATGTGTCACACTAGGGACTTTGTGGGTATGAGACCAGCCTCAGAGAAGCACGCAGATCTGGAGAGCAGAGAACAGGCTGAGCTTGGGTGCCAGATCACTGTAGGTGCACACCAAGGCCGGTATGGCTGAGTCCTTTATTCACTTGGGGCAGGGTGCTAGGTCATTCGCATGATGAATGAGATGGCTTAGTATATAGCACCTTCCATACAGGGTAGGCACTAGTAAATACTAATCAAATAAATACTGGGATTTGCAGTTAAATTCTACCACAGAGTTCCATAAACATGAAATTGACAACAAGATGGTGAAAGACAACCTTAAAGTACAGCATCTGAGGTGATTAGGAAGAGTAATGCTAGAGTGCACTGAAGAAATAGGAATTGCAAAGAGACATAAAAGAAGGCATGGAGGGGTGGGGGAATGGAAAGGAAATGTGTGAGAGTTAAAAAGCAAGTCAAAGTTAGGCCTGAAGCAGAGGCAAAGCTTCTAAAGTTAGCTTCAAAGTGCTGTTTGAATGAAAAAGAAATTACAGCAGACAACATACATATTAATGAAGCTGAAATAATATTGGAAAACAACCTATTATCGTTACCTAGATTAAAAGAGAAGACAAGATGAACACCTCACACATCACTAGGACAGAATAAGAATCAGGCTTTATCAACAAGCTCTCAACCCCTCTCCTCCCCGCACCCCAGTCTCTTCCTCTTTCCCAGGGCTGAGAAAAAAGATGCTGAAGAAAATTAACTGAGAAACTTCAGCAGCAGTTGTATGTTTTGGTAAATACAGTGAAACAAGTAAGGGTACTGGCTTAGTCTAAGGGATAGAACGTGTGCAAAATATCAAGAAAGTGCTTATAAAACCCAGAAAGCGGTTCTCTAAGTAGGTAAAGGGTGGGAAGAAGAAAAGGATTTGGAAGGCCAAAGGATGTAGTATTTATTTATTCCTTTTCCAGTGGAAAAAGCAAAAGGCCAAATATTTAGTATTCTTTCCTAGAAGTAAGAATAATTTTCAATTGTTTTCTTTTGTGGTAAGTCATTCAGATATTGTACAATAACTCTAAAGAACAAAGATTTTATGACGTAGCTATATTCAGCTTATTTAAACTGCTGGTTACTCATCATGTAGTTAAATTTACTTCTTCTCTCATGATAGATCCCACTGGATAAAGGTAAATTCTATCAGGAAAGATAATACACTGGAAAGGAGAAAGAATGGAACCCAAGTCAACTGGTGAACTGTCCCAACTAAGCCCAGGTTCAGATCCACTGATTCACAAGCCCACAGACACCATCAACAAGATAGGTGTGTGAGCTAAATAAGTGTATTTGTCACGTTCTGTTCAGATTTTGTTGTTTGACACATAATGTTATTATGGCCTAACATAACTGTTATGCTTTAAATCTAGACGTTCCCCTAAAGCATCATGTAATCATAAGCAGAACATATGCAACAATATATAAATGTTCTTGTAATAGACAAGAAAAATAAGAGCTTCCCATTCTTACACCACTCATCATAAAATATAATAATTTATACCAAAATAAATATGTGTGGGAATTGCTTTTCTCAACAACTAATTAATTCTCCATAAATATTGACTGCATGTCATAGAATTCAATCCACTCTGATGCTAGTCAGTTCTGATTAAAATGTTTCTATAGGTTGAGGGCTTAATCTCACAAGACTGTGCCTTTACTTCAGATGTCAAAGAAGTAGGCCGCCACTTAATCCTCCATGATTTCCTTCTTGAGTTGTATTGTTTTACTCAGATAGCTCACCGGAATGCAGAGAAACACTTATGTGCATCAATTTCTTGTATTACAAAGGATTCAGATGAACAACCAGATGAAGAGATATGCCATGGGGGTGAGAGGTTAAGGCTTCCATACTGCCAGGTCCTTATTTGGCTATTGGGAAGCTCATTCAAACTCCATCCTTTTGGATTTTTACTGATTGCATCATGGGCCTTGGGAGTCAAAGTGATCTTTACCACCTCTACCCTGTCTGGAGATCAGAGAGTGGGGCTAAAACTTTGTTTAATCAACATGATTAGTTCCCCTGGCAGTCAATCAGCATCCTGGAACTTTCTAAGAGTCCAAGAAAACCACCTTATCGAACAGAAATGGACCAAACGCTCAGTAAATTCAAAAATTTTTTAGGAACTTTGTGTCATTTGCTCCTATCACTCAGGAAATTATAAAGGTCTTATCTTAGGATCTCTATCAGGAACCAGGGTCAGAGATCAAATGTCAGAACAAAGGATTTTCCTAGGAGCCCCTACCTACCAAGGTTTCATAAACTCTATGTTGGGAATCTGGCCCAGGGAGCAGATAAATATTTATTACATTATAATATTATAGTCTGCTCTAAATTCTTGCCAAAATTGTTACTGTCAGTTTGTTTAATTTTAGGCACTTTTAATATATTTTATTGTGATATTAATTTCTAGTTTTGTTTGCTGCCAAATCATGGACACCATTTTATGCCTTTATGGACATATTGTTATCGTTTTTTTGTGAAGAAATTTTTAAGCCTTTTACCCATTTCTCTATTGGATTTCATGTCTTATCAATCTGTGGAACTACTCCATATCTTCTACACTTAAGCCTGAGACTAATGTAAATTACATGCATTACAAATGTCTCATTTTAACTCTTTATTGGTACTAGTGACCAAAAGTTCTACTATTAATATAGACCTGTTAACACTCTTTTTTTTTTAAATTGTTAGTGTCTTTTTGTGTAGCCTGCTTAAGAATTATTTTGTCATACTGAGGGAATAAAAATACTTGTGCTTATTTCCTTTAATAAATTTTACTGATTTCCTTTCATATTCATACATATAATTTATCTAAATTTAACTTTTCTGTATAATTTGGGTTGGAGTTGATGTGCAGAGCTTTTATTCATCTGACCTTCCTATTATCTAAGTCATTTTCTAAATCTTTCTCTCACCATTCTGTCCTTTTATCTTTTCCTTACATTTATAGTTTCCTTATATTTATAGTTTAACACGCCATGGTGTGGTTGCTAAGTTTAATTTGTCAACTTGATTGGCTTGGGATTCACATACAGGTCTAGTAAAGTTCATTTCTGGGTGTGTGTGGGTTGACCATGGAGATGTCACTTTGGGTGATGTTGGTCTTTGGCCCCTTTTCCTCTGGCTCTGCTTCCCTTCTCTATGTCCTGGTACCAGGAATTTTTCTTCTATCAGAGCAGCTTTGCTCCTTTATACTCTTCTGGCTTGGAACTAGAGAGCCATGGAATGAATCCCGTAAAACCATGTACCAAATAAACCTCTCCCCCTTCAAACTGCGGATGTCATGTCCCAGTGACAGGAAAGCTAATCTCTATGCATAGGTCTTTAACACTTTTCATTGATCTGTCTATTCTTGTACCAGTAATACCCAATTATCTTCATTACCGCAGCTTTTGGATGACAACTAGTAGAAGAAGTTCTCCCACTATCCTTTTCTTTTTCAGTAGTGTCTACTTATATTCTTTCAATTTTTATTCATGTATGACAACTTGCCAAGCTACAAACACACACACACACACACACACACACACACACACACATACATACATGCCAGGTGATTTTTAGTAGAATTGATTTCACAAATGGTAGCTCAATTGAGATATTCTAGTTTATATAAATTTATTCAAGTTTTTTTCATCCCAGTATTTTGTCAAAATTCCACATACCTTGTAAAGGAAAACCCATCAGAATCACAGAAGACTTCTCAACACAAACCCTCAAATCAAGAAGAGCTTGGAGTAAAGTATTTCAATACCTGAAAGAAAACAACCCAGACTGATGAACTCTGCAAAATTATCTTTCAAAATTAAAGAAGAAATAAGATACTTTCATGACAAAGAATGACTAAAGAAATTCATGACCACCAAACCCACAATACAAAGAGTACTGAAAGATATTCTAGAAAGAGATAAAAATGACCACAATTCCATTCCACAATTCCAAGAATGACAGTAGAAAGAAACTACCAGGCAGGGCAAGCAATTAAACAGGGGAAAAGCAGGGAACCAACAGCAGGAAAATATCATGACAAAGATAAGCCAGTACATATGTCATAACCATCAGTGTAAATAGCCTCAATTCACCATTCAAAAGAAACAGACTGGCAGAATGGATCAAGAACAAGATTCAATAATATTTTGTATAGAAGAAACACATTTAACTCTAAAAGAAATTCATAGACTGACTGTCAAAGATCAGAAAACAATACTCCATAAATCAGGAACCCAGAAAAAACCAGGGATATCTATACTGTTTTCAGATAATATGAGCTTCAAACCAATAGTGATCAAAACAGATAATGTGAGACAATTATGAACAGAAATGAAAAATCCAATAAGCAATAACACAATTGTAACAGGAGACCTTAATACCTCATTGTCCCAAAGAGATAGATCAACTAGATAAACAACCAGCAAAGAAATATTGGAACAGAACCAACCTGTGAGTAAATGGACTAAGTAGATGATAAACTTGACATTTTCATAGGTAAATTGATGCAACTTGAGACCATACTTTTAAGTGAAATAAATTAGACTCACATGTAAACATTGTATTGTCTTCCTAGCAGAGGAAGCTGAAAGTGCAAATAAGATCCAAACTGTACAATAGATATTGTAGAAAGGGAAGAAACTGTTCAAAAGGAAAGAGCAACTGGAGTGAGGAAAACGAAATAAGAAGGAAGGGAAAAGGAAAAAGATATATCTATATGAATATCTATATCTATATCTATATCTATATCTATATCTATATCTATATCTATATCTATTACAGTTAAGATAGTTATACTCTTAATTGTATACTCCTAATGTTCATTAGTTCATTAAAAAAAGAAAGTTTTGTGTCTATTTTGTTTGATCAATTTTTCATGCCTATATCTTGTAATATGAGCAACTACTTTAAAGATAGTAGTTTATTAACCATTGTTACTCTCCCATTTTCTGGTTTTGAAATTTTGGTTTTTTTGTTTTGCTTTTTCTCTTTAAAATAAAAGAAAATGCCACATAACAGTTTTACACATCTTTTGTTACATTTATTTATAGGTATTTTATTTTGTGAACTTTTTATAAATTATATTTTTACAAAGCATCATTTTCTAATTACCTTCATTCCTGTCATCTCATTAAGATAGGTTATTATTTCTGTATATTCATAGAATTTTGTATATATAGTCATTCTCTTTGAAATCAATATTTCTTCCATTATAGTCTATCTTTCTGTCTGTGTATGTCTGTATGTCTGTATGTATGTATGTGTCTATCTATCTGACATCTATCTACTTTGCATGTCTTTCTGATAGCTCAGCATGATGGACAGTGACAAATAAGAATGGTGTAAGTCAACCTTATCTTTCTCCTAATTTCAGAGGAAAAATTTCTAAATATCAATCATGTTAACTTGCTCCACCTCAAAGTTTTTAGCAAACACCAGATATAACATGTGCTCAGGTTTTTGTAGCTATTTTTCAGCTATTTATTTCAGCTATTATATTTTGTCGTTATTTTCTAAGAAAGTTTTTATTTAGTCTTGTAAGAGTTTCCTCATGAGTGGAATTGTATATTTTTACTTTATTAATATGGTATGATACTGCGTTTCAAATGTTAAATGAAATTTTCCTTCCTGGAGTAGACAGTTTGTCAGTTTTTGTTTTTCTCTTTATGCATAGTTAAATATAACTATTTATTAGGTTTTAAAATTTATGTTCCTGATTGAGACCAGACTGCAATTTTTCTTATTTGTAATAGCTGCCTTATATTTTGATATCAAATTTATATTGGCTTCAAAAATATTAGCAGTGTGTTTTCTTTTCCTACACAGGGAAGGAGTTTGAGCACACTTGATATTATCCTCTTCTTAAAATATCTGGCAGAATTCACAAGTGATTTCCTTATGTCTAGAATTTTTCATCTGATCAGTTTTACATTATGAATTCAATCTTCTTACTATGTCATTAAAGGAATATTCAGTTTTTTGCTTCTTGAATACAATATTTATATTTTAGAGTGCTTCCCTCAAGCTTTGTTTTCAAAAATTCAGTTAGAAACTTTTGTATTTTTATTGGAATATTTTGTTCATTTACATTTAATTTAAAGGTAATCTTGTTTTCTATTTTCATATATTTACATTTTTCTTTTTAATCCTCTTGCACATCTACATGTGGAATGATTATCAATTTTGATTATTCTATTCTTACTTCTCAATCTCATATTGTGCTCTTTTACTTTTTATGTGGTTACTTTATTTATTTATTTATTTTGGTTACTTTGTTAGAAAGTGCTGTTTCTTTTTTTCCCCTCAGAATATATTATTATCTGATACTCTGAACTTCTTTTCAAGCAAAACAAAATTTTAAGTACATTAACTTAATTATTCTTTCTTAGATTTATATACTGTTGTTACTTTTTAAAATTCTATGTACATTAAATTACTCCAGAAATTACTGTTTATTTTACATTTAGTATCAATTTCATTTACCTTTGCTCTTTTATTGCTTTTTCATCCTTTTAGAGTTTCTTCTGGGATCATTATTTTTTGTCTAAGATACCGTCTAGTCAGGTGTCTGGTGCCAAATTCTCTGAGATTTATTTATTTTAAAATGATACTTAGTGTACCTTTGTTCTGAGAGAATATTTTTGCTCAGTTTAAAATTTTGGGGTGGAACGAATATTTTTTCTGGCTTTTATTGTGCACCACTATATTCTCCTCTGGGTTCGTGTTGAGAAGGTGTAGTTGGTTTAAATAATGTTCTTTCAAAGATAACATTCCATTATGTCTTTTACCTAATTTTAAGATTTTTCTTCTTGCTCTGATGGACCTGAAAGTGATTTTCTTAGCGTATGTCTTGCTTAAGGGACTTCATACTTCTTGAGTCTGTCTCACAATGTCACTCTTCAGTTTTGGCTCAGTCACTAAGGAAGTCTTCAAATCATGTTTGTGTGCTGTTCTCATCTCAAACCCTGCTTTGGTTAATAGAACCAGCATGTCTTACATTGAAAGCATTCTCCATTCCTCCTTTTCACATGCCATATTCATTCTCTTGGATATTTTGTCAGTGCTATTTTAAAAATACATTTGGAACTAGATCATTTCTAACCCTTTACACCTGTCTTACTCTGATGGTTAATTTTAGGTTTTAACTTGGCTGCATTAAGGGACACCCATAACTTTATTTTCAATATGTCTGTGAAGGTGTTTCTGAAAGTAGCTGACATTTAAATCAGTGGACTGAGTACAAAGGATGTAGCCTCACCAATCCATTAAGGGTCTGGGTAGGAAAAAATAGAGGAAGGACACATTTGCTCTCTTGTCTTGAATATAAGAACTCTAGAGTCTCAGGCCTTCAGACTCAGACACTAGCTTCCCTGGTTCTCTAGTTTTCAGAAACCACCTCACTGACTCTGCCACTCGTTCATCCATGCTTCCCATTGGTTAGAACACGGCCTGCTCCAAGATGCCCTTGTTCTCATCGGGACTACTGCAGTGGCCTTCCAACTAGTGTCTCTGCCTTCTCTTCTCACCCCAGTAGCTCAATCAAATCAAGTAGTTTGACATAGCAGCCAAAGTGGTCCTAGTACAATCAAAATCATGTCATGCCAATCTTCTACCTTCCAGTGGCTTCTCTTCACAGTTAGAATTTAAATCAAAGCCTTCATCACAGTAGCCGTGAGGCCCTTTATTACCTGTCCTCTGCTGTCCCTTACATGATCTTTCTTCCTCCTCAACTCACACCACTCCAGCCAGGTTGAATTTCTTGCACTACTTGGAATGTGTCAATCATGTTCCTGGCTTAAGTATCTGTAGACTGGTTCCACCTGCTGAAGCACTTTTTCCAAGGTATCTGCAAACCTTTTACCTGATCAAAGTTTATTAACTCTGTGATTCCATCATCATTGCTTTGCATTGTGTTATATTTACTCTTGGCAATTTTACTATTTAAGACTATATTTTATTATCTGCTTATTTTTTCTAAACAGATAAGGCTCCATGTAAGCAACAGTTTTGTCTATTTTTGTTTTACATACTTGATGCATTCCCAGGATCTAGAAATGTTCCTAGCACATAAAAGTCAGGTGAATTTTTCTTGAACAAAAATATGTATAGTTTTTTTGCACTTTTATCCCTCAATAAACCAACAGGATAAGAAAATTAATGTAAACAATGATTATTATGATGATAGGTCAATAATTTTGGTCAAGGTTGACCAAGCTTAATTGTGGAACCAATACTGAGATATTTTTAGGGTTTCTTTCATCCTTTGCTTAAAAATTTTAAACTCAGTTCTGACATTAAAGGGTAGGATATACTAGAGATTTTAAAGTATTAAAGAGAAAACTTTTAATATGATTACAAGACAATGTATTACTAAGATGATCTGAAATGAAGTTTCAATAGAGACTTTCTAATTGCAAAGCATAAGTGATTATGTACATCATTCATTTCAAATAACCAACTTATCAACACTCTGTCTTCAGGTGTTTATGTACATCACTCATCGTTTAAAATAGTTATGCCTGAAATGAAGGTTTGTGACAGCCGTTAAACAGCCAAATAACAAGCCAATATAACCCACTTAAGATATTGTTGTTAAAAACACTAACACTCAGAGAAAAGTATAATATTATTTTTAAGTGGACATTTTCAAAGATTTTAATTTTTTTACAGTTATTGCCAATATTTTACCTAGGTTTAAACATTAAACTATTCTGTAGGTATTCCTTTAAGGTCATTAATCAATAGGACCCCACCCAGTGCATACCTTGTGAACACAAGAAGTAGAGGACAGGTAAAAATGTGTCTTTTAGAATGTTCTTAACAGATATTATTCACAATTTTGTTTGAAATTGATGACTACAAGGAATCTCAACAAATTATTTGTTTCTATTTTTTCATATATCCATATATCTGTACTACAATACAGAGAAAAGAATTTTCTATTGGATCTCTCAGTAACTGTTTTTATCACTGAGTAAAAGTTCTCATTTTTCAAGATTCCAATTGGTTTAGTATTTGGAGTGCAAGTATGGCAAGTGTGGGAGAACACATTGCTATGTGTTCGTCAGTGGAATCCCTCAGCAGTGCATGCGGGAACTTCTCACTGTAGCTGTGTGATTCTCCATGTATTCACTTATTGTTTCATTCATGCAATGAATATGGAGTGTTCACTCTATGAGTTGTGCCAAAAACATAGATGAAGTCCTGTCTTCAATGAGTTTTATGTTTATCAAAAGAAAAAATGGTAAGTGAACCTTATTTGTGATAGGGGATCATTGATCTGAGAGCACCTATTTTAATTATTGGGTTTTTTTTTCTAGATTGGGTGGTCATCTGGTATTCCACCCCATAATGAGGACAAGTCTCTCGATACTGTAATTCTCTCAGGAATTAACACTTATTAAAGGACTATTTATAGAGAGTAAAGTAAAATATAGAAGTACACTTAACGCTTGAGAAGTTCATAGGTAGAATCAGTAACACAGTAACACAGACCTCCCCCACTCCCCACTGTTGAACATCAGAGTGGAATACATAAAGGAGAATGAAAAGGGAGGGCACCTCATATAAATTGGCACTGGAGATATATACCACCCAGGGGGCATATATTTATGAAGATAGCAGTGTTTGGCATGGGCATGGTTGCTATGCCTCATTATGCTAAAGAGGATTTTGATCAGAGCTTCTCAACCTAGAATTAACATTTTGATCCCGATATTCTTTGATATGAAGATTCTTTTATGCACGATAACATACATTACATCATCCTTGGCTGCTACTTATTAGATACCAGTAACATTCTCCAAATTTTAACAACCAGGAATATCCCCTAACACAATCAAATGTCCTCTAGAACACAACCCCTGGCTGAGAACTGGTTTATTAGATAAAGCAGTGTCAGGCTTGCTATTCTGTCATGGGGGGTGGTCCCCACAACAGTAATTTGCACTTCTAGAGTGAAGAATTGTGTAGAATGGACTGGAGAGGTTCCTTAGCGAAGGCGTGGCCCACACAGGTGCTGTATCAGCAGTCCTACAAGAAAAAGGAGGGTGTGTTAGTGACTCTAGAAACATCTGTGGGAATGAAAGAGGAAATGGAATCAGTAATGATCCAGGATTTTGAAATCAGTATGTGATGGTCTCTATAGGTGATACTTGGGTGGCGGTAATGTGGAACCCCAGGAGTTAGAAATAAAGTTCTACTCAGAAAGTTAAATATACAATTAATAACGAAGAGTAGGGAAATGTACCGCAGTTATTTTAAAGAATAGGGATGGCTTCTAGAACATTGTAACTACAAAGGAGGCTGAATACAAGAGCATGTCAATAACTGTGTCAATGAGCAGACAGGTTGCATGAGTTAGGATCATGTAGGAATTTAAAATAAATACTAATGTTCTGACCTGGCCGATAGAGGTTCTGAATCCATTGGTTTGAGGCAGGGCAAATATATGGCTTATGAGACACTCCACAAATTTGCCAGGCTATTGAGGCCAGGTCTGACCATCAATTGAAAATAAAAAGTAAGCCAACCAGTGATTAGTAAAATGGAGGATATGGTGCTTTCTTAATTCTTGGTTCAATGGTATGGAAGATAAATTAAACAAAAGTCATTAATTACTTGGAGTTTCCTAGAGAAAAGTTAAACTTTTAAATATCGTATGATAATGAGGGCAAATATACAAACAGTCGAGTGAAACACAGAGAATGGGATACACAATGAAATAAGCCTAAAGAAAGTTTCTTAGGAATTGAAAACTGGTAATAATAAAGTGTGTGTTGAGGGAAAATACATCAAATTTCTAAATTCCAGATGAATTATAGCAATGAATTTTGTAACTATCACTTCATTTTTTAAGTAAGAACATAGATGCAGAGATTTCTAATCTAATGTTTTTTTAAAAAAAACCTATTATGGTGGTAGTAGTTGTTAAAAGTCCAAAAGAATCAATGGCCTATTTTAAAGATATTTTCTGTAGCACAGTAGAAATAGATATTTGTACAAGTATCTATCCACCACGGCATTTCAGCTAGTGTGAATTACTAGTACAACTGAGTCAGGGTCTCCAGGCATAAGGAGGTATGCACAGCCTACAGTCACTATTACACTCATTCCAAGAGTCACAGCTCAAAGCTTTCCCCAGAGAAAATGGTGCATTATTTGCTTAGCTGCTATGACTTCCCCATCCTTGTGTCATAGGCCAAGAGAGTGGGGATGTTATGTGGCCCAGACTATTCTTTGATACCTCCATAGTACTCTGTACTGAACCGTCACAAAAATATCCCCTTGATACTTGTGTGATTTCTATGACTATCCAAGTCTACAGCCTGGGTTTTGTTCAGTGATCCAAGTAATCCCCTTCCTTTTTCTTTTACTTACATTTTGTCTTGTGGTTCCCTTGCCCACTTTCTTTGCTTCTTTTCTTGCCTGTTTTCTACTCATCCTATGTCCTTTATTATTTGTTTCTTCATAATTGTTTTATCATTGTTTTATGTTATAAAATTTCAGTTTCGATCTTCATCTACACCAAATTCTAATTTTTATACATGCCTATTCATATCATGATAAGCTGAAAATCAAAAGTAGTTAAACTATTGATGTTTTATTGTTGGACCTAAATTACTAAAGAATGAATGCTATTTTTTCTTGGGGCACTGGCAGTTTTTAATAAGTGTCTTGTACATTACACCTTATTAAGCATAACTTTTCTCTGTGCTCTTTGAGCTCCGCTTTCTTTCCTCAATAGAAGCAAAAACCAGATATTTTATCAAAGTGACAGTATGGTATTCATTTTTCAGATTTCTAGTTCTTGGAAGGGTGCCCTCCAAAACCACAAAGTTCTTTAATTGTCCAGAGCACCTGCTTCAAAATACCTCAGTGTTAAACTATTTGTTTTTTTCCCTTTAGTAGACCGTAGTATGAGTTCTGTTAACACTTTGACACCATGCCAAAATATACAGCATTCATCTAAGATTGAGTATTAAAGGCCCTATTCACCATTTTTTAAGAGAAGGGAAAAAAAGGGAATAAGGGTCTTTCACACGTTCCTCCTGTAATTATAAATGTAAAGCTATTCTTGATTCATCTACCCAGCAGATGGAAATATTGTGAGAGTTTACTGTATAGTTCACTCGTATTTTCCAGCAAAAAATACTCATTTTATTAATTTATTTTGGATTTCTTTTGCCTCTTTCTTCATGGTCCTCAAGGTGTAAAAATAAGAAAGAACTTTTATATTAGTTAAATCAGTCATGCATATAGGTAGGTGCCTCCATTCCCAGAATAACTGCCAGTGGGCATTTAACCACAGCTCTGGCCAGGGACACATAGCTGCCCTTGTTCAGCCAGGCCCTACCCTTGTGCTTTTCAATGCTCCCACAGTTCCTGGATCCTGGACACCTTTGAAAGGAAGGTGTGCTTGCTTTGTGTGACTGCTGACTACTAATTCCTATGCCTTGCAGACCCAAAGTACACTCTGTAGATTTTCCCTCTTGCTTTTCCTGTAGATATCAATGAGTAGCTTTGGGGAAAGTGAAAAGATACTTCCATGGAATTTTGTTTGGCTTAAAGTACATATAAAGAAGCATATAAGGAGAAATCATGAGATATAATCACACACAAGATGCTCACTGTATTCATTGCATGCAGAGCTTTCTTCTGAGGACTTTGCACAGGTCTTCTAGCTCTCTGTAATCTAACCTGGACACACTGGACCAGGGCTCACTAAAAGAAGCTTTTAAGGACTGACAGTGACCTAGGCCATGATGGTTCTGAGAATCTTAAGAGGGGAACTCATTGGGCAATGACAGATTGAATAAAACATTCCTCTTCAAGAAAAGTAAGAAACACAATGTGTCAGTAGTGGCAGCGGAATGAGAAGTAGAGGCAGAAAGAACTCCCAATGAAAGAGTAACCCAGACCTTCTCAGATTCCCTCCAGTTAACTGTGGACTAAGTCAGGAGCTTTGCAGGCTTGGTACTTGGGGAACTAAAGGTGATGTGACTGAGATAGTGGGAAATTTTTCCTGTGCACTCTGCTTCTCTCACCAAAAGGGAAACCAAAACCAAAAGAGAGGGTACAACATAGTGGTAGGAACTTTGAAGTTCCAACAGTAATAATTGTAAAAATAATCTCTAGTTTTTAAACTATGAATATTTTCAGTCAGTATACCTCCTCTTTCTTTGTCTTGCCCCATTTCAGTCTTCTTCAAATAAAATAGAAATGGTTTATGAATAATAATAATAAAATATACTATGTATGAAATTATTATATGTGCAGATGAAAAGCATTATAACCCAAGGTAGACCCCACACACAGAGGTCAGAATGCTGAAGACATTATCTTTCTCCTTTGTTTAAAGAAACATAACTAGATTGCATCCATAAAAATATGCATTCAGCAGATTAGTGGTAGCTGCTGGATGGATTCTTGAGAAAGTAATTTAAGATCTACAGTTGCAAATTCCCTTGTTTATAATTATAATTTTCTTCATCAGTGAAGAAAAGCTATATTGTTAATTAACTTATTTTTGTGAAATGATACTAATTCTTACCTTATGATGTTGAGCTGAGGATTAAATTTTAAGAAAAGATTAAGTCCATGCTGTCACATAATAAAAGTTCCTCAAAATGGCAGCCCCAATCCGCATCACCATGTTCATCAATCAACATTATCACTTATTCATACAAAACCCAGTTTTACAAAATATTTGAGGTGGTTTTCATTAAGAAACTCAACTACATAAAAGCCATTAGAATAGAAATAATGGGCTTTAAAAAAAAGAAGTATTCAATTTTGTTCAAAGCTTCTTGGCAGCCCAGGCAAAAAAATTATGCGTAATTATTTATATAATAATTATTAAGTGATAGAAGAAAATATCGGTTATTCAGAAAGACAGATTTTTTCTTGGCACTAAAGTATGAATGCAATTTCCTACAAGGTATGGTTTATAAATGATAATGAACAATATAACCAACAATGCAGTCTCAAAAATGTCCTTTATTTTAATAAAAATAAAGAGTGTACCATTTGCTGTAACTTAGTAGAAATGTTTACAAGTAAATTGCTCAATTTCTAATCATAGAGCCCAAAATTAGAATGTAATGTGAATTCTTAGAGAGGGAAATGTATGTCAAATCAGTGACTAATAAAGCTGACTGTGCATCAAAAACACTTACGAAACTTTTTGAAAGTTCTAAGATCCTGCTCAGATTAATTGAAGATGATTTTCCTTGGATTGGATTTGGGCCATACATGGTTTACTGTGGTATTTAAAATGTTAATGTAAAATTCACTATCTTAACCCTTTTTTAGTGCACAGTTCAGTGATATTCAATGAATTCAGTTCTGTGCAGCTATCACAATCACCCATCTTCAACCCACTTTCCGTCTTGTAAAACTGAAACTCCATATTCATTAAGCAATAACATTATATGTCCCCTTCCATTCAGCCCCCAGGAACCACTGCTCTTCTTTATGTGATTTTGATGGCTCTTAGTAACTCCAGTAACTGGAATCATACAATGTTTATCTTTTTTGGTGACTGGCTTATTTCGTTTCACATCATGTCCTCAGAATATTTGTTGTACATGTGATAGCATGCTGTGGAATGTCTTGCCTTTTTAAAGCTGAATAATAATTTATTGTATTGATATGCCACATTTTGTTTACACACTCATTCATCAGTGGACAATTGGTTTTCTTCTTTCGTTCTTTGGTATTTTAGCTAAGGTGAATAATGCTGCTATAAGTATGGTGTACAAGTATCTCTTGGGGACCCTGCTTTTAGTTCTTTTGTAACTCATGGGAAGTGGAATTTGGTAGAAAGTTGTGAGGAAAATAGTATTTGATAGGACTTTTCAGAAATGTGATCAATAATTCTCTGGAAAGACTCCCAGAAAGATGTCCCTAGTGAGGAATCAGAGAATCCTTGGTCTGCTATCAAGACTGACACAAGCAATGTTGACAAGCTTAGATGAGGCTGTTTTGTGAGGTCAGAATCAGTCATTGCAAATGTTACTCCGTTTCTGATTTCCAAGGGGATGCAATCAGTATGTAGTCATAGAGGCTGGGTGGCGGCATTTAACTTTTAACAATAGGACACAATTACTATAACAGGTAGCAGGCTAAAAAAGGCAACTGAGATATAATTTATAGACTATGTTATTTGTGGTGATGAATAACACACCTTGTTGATCCCAGGGGCAAAACAGATGGCCACAAAGTAAGAGGATATCTTAATTTACAGAAGCTAAAAAATAAAATAAAATTTACAAATTGATGAGCTAAGTCCTTATGTCAGCCTCCATTTTGGAAAATCATGATCTCTCACGTATGTATGAATTCATGCAGATACATGGGACCCAAAATGTCATCCAGTGTTGCTGGTAGACTAGCATAGACAGAAAGACTAAACAATAAACAGAATTCTGGTCTATATCCATCTCACACTGGCCCAGTGTATCTATGGACACATGCCATGATCATTTCCCCAGTATCCTGTGCATGAAAGAGACACAGACTATAGCTACGTTCTACTACAGATCAATGCTCCATATTCTCTTGGAGTACTAAGTGTTATCATCTACATAATTTGATTATATGACTTCTGTGGAAAGCCTGATTTACCTTTGTAGATAGCATGCCAGAAGTGCTTGTGAATTATCCCACCCCAATCATAATCCTCAAAGAATGACTAACAATCAGCACTAGGATGCACCTTGGAAACATTTAGGTAGTAAAAATTAAGCATTCACCACATTTCCATTACTATAACAAATACCCAGGGTTATCAACTTTCAGGAGAAAAGATTTATTTGGTTCACAATTTTGATGGTTCTAGCCCATAATTGGTTGACTCTTTGCCTTTTGGTTTCTGGCAAGTAGCACATTGTTGTAGCAGGTCATGGTGGCAGCACATGGTAAAGCAAATCATTCACCTCAAGGTCAGAAGGCAAATGAAAGGCAAAAATCTCATAACCCTCATCAATAGCTCACCTACCTTGGTTTATAGACCTCCCACCTCAGCTGCTGGTCCTGTGCTTGCATATTATGCTGTCTCCATAAGTGTAAAGTGTACACCAGATTTTAAAGACTTAGTGTGGACCTCACCCTCCACCTGAGACCTCTGCTGTCGTGGAATCAGTGGTACCTTTCCCTCCACCCCAGATATCTCTGCAGCTGCAGGATCATTGGTATCACATCCTCCTCCACCCCAGAGATCCCTGCAGCTGGTGGAATCATTGGCAGCACTTCCTCCTCCATCTCAGAAACCTTTGGGGGTGGTGAGATCATGGGTTGCAACTTCTCCTCCACTCCTGAGACCTCTGGGTGGAGGGATCATTGATCACCACTACTCCTCACCCCAGAGACCTCAAAAGTCCATGGACCATCGGTGACCCCATCCACCACCTGCAGAGCCCTGGTGGCCTGGTGGGAGCCTCAGCAAACCTCACCCACACAGAGGACCTCAGCTGGACTACAACAGTGTAATGAGTTTCCCTCTCAAATAGAGGACCCCAGAGGGTCAACAGGAGCAGCAGTGTACCTCCTCCTCAGCTATAGCATATTGGCAAGCCCAGCAAGAGTGCAGGTGAGTTCTTCCTTACAGAGAACACTGGGTGGGTTGAGGAGAACATGGGCAAGTCCTCCTCCAAACCCAAGGAAATTGAAAGGGCCTAAGAGGCCTCCAGTGACATAATGCTGAGGTGCACAGTATAGCCAGGTAAATCTGGCAGCCTAAAACAGCCTAAAGCCAGAGCAACAATAGGAGCTAAGGGTTGGCTCACATAAATACTCCTAGGCTAGTCAGCCTAGGGAGAATATAAGAGTCACCTAACTGGCCCTGCAGGAGGAATTCGGGTGGCCCCTCCCCTTCATTATGGGACCCAATAATTGAACAAACATCACCCATACAGTAGGTCCCTAAGACACAAATGACAATCAGTTGAGACGAATGGGAATGAAAAGACCAAAATATTAACCCAAGAGGGGAAAATTACAAAATGAACAAACAAAATGCAAACTCTAATATCCAGTCCATCAGGAACAAATACAGGAGACAATGAAATAGAGGACATTAGAAGTCATCCACCTGAAATTTCTGAAAAGATAGCAAGTGAAAAAATAAAACAAATCCATGAAGCTATAGAGGAAATCACATTAGAAATAATCTCTCAGGTAAACAAAGAAATGACAACCTTAATAAATGGATTGCTTAGCATAGCTAGAAAAGATATAGATAAAAAGCACAGGATCATGGGAAAATGATGGAAACCTGGAATGAACAATTTAGGAAAGAATGCATGGAACAAATTCAACAAGATATATGGGAAATAAGAAGCGCCACTGAAAGATGGTAAAATCTTTTGAATGAAGCTGAGGCTAGAATTCTGGGCCTCAAAGACAGGATTTCAACTAATGATCATGAAAGGAAAGAACTTTTAAAAATAACAAGCAAGCATGAAATAACAATTCATCAGCTTCACAACAATGTAAAGAGAAGCAATGTAAGACTGATAGGCATATTAAAAATGCAGGAGTCAACACAAATGACATAAAAAAATTATGCACAGAAATAATAGTGCACAGAAATAATAGTTCCTATGTTTTCCCAAACATAGGAAAAGAATTGGATACACAGATCAGTGAGGCTTATAGAATGTCAAACAATCATAAACAAAATAAATATACACCCAGACATGTAATAATTAAGATCTCAGAAATCAGCATAAAAACAGAATACTAAAAGCTATTAGAGAAAAGACAGAACTCACCTCTCAAGGAAAGCCCATTAAAATCATGGAATATTTTTTAGCATACACCCTCAAGTTAAGGCAAATAGCTATTCTGTTTGCAGACAATGTGAGCTTCAAACCAAAAATGATCAAAAGAGATAAAGAAGGTCACTACATACTTGTTAGGGGGAAAATTCAAGAGGAAGACCTAACAATCATAAATATATAGGCACCAAATGCACACACATCCAACTATATAAGAGAAATACAGATGTGAAAAACCAAATACACAATAACATAGTTGTAACAGGGGCCCTTAATACCCCAGGGTATAGATCAACTAGAGAAAAAGTCAGTAAAGAAATAACAGAATTGAATCAAACTTGTGAATGAATGGACTTACTAGCCATTTACAGAGGGTTCCCCTCAACTGCATCAGAATACACATTCTTCTCAGCTATATGGGACATTCTCTAAAATAGACCATATATTTGCCCATAGAAAATGCTTAAGTAAGTGCAAAGGAATTGAAATTATCCCATGCATGTTATCTGATTATAGTGCACTGAAATTGGAAATTAATGACAAAAGAAACTTCAAAACATATATAAACACATGGAAATTAAATAACAACCTCTTGAACAACCAATGGGTTACAGATGAAATTAAAGAAGAAATTAAACAATACCTAAAATTCAATGAAAATGCAGATACAATGTACTGAAACATGTGGGGCAAAATGCAAGTGGTCCTAAGAGGGAAATATATAACAATGAATTGTCACATCAAGAAAACAGAATGAGCACAAACAAACAACCTAATGTTACACCTCAAGCCTCTAGAAAATGAAGAGCAAGTCAAGCCCAAAGCTCTTAGAAGACAGGAAATTATAAAGATCAGAGCAGAAATTAATGCAATTGAGACTAAAAAAACAATACAAAGAATTAATGAATCAAAGAATTGGTTCTTTGAAAGAATAAATAAAATTGAAAAGCCCCTAGCCAACCTTATCATGAAAAAGAAATAGCTCAAAATCATTCAATAAGGAATGAAAAGGGTGAAATTACTACAGATCCCATGGAAATTAAGAACATCATGAATATCTGTTTTGAAAATCTCTACTCACAAAGAGTGGAAAACACAGAGGAAATGGAAAAATTCCTAGAAATGTATGAATTACCAAATTCTGAATCAAGAAAATACAATAATCTTGAATAACCCAATATCAGCTACTGAAATTGAAATGTGATTAAAAACTTACAAACAAAAGAAGCCCAGATCCTGATGGATTCACAGCTGAATTCTACAAGAAATTTGGCAATTTAATGCCAATACTCCTTAAACTCTTTAATGAAATTGAAAGGGAAGCTATCTCTTTCCTGGAGGTAAGTATTACTTTGATACCAAAACCAGAGAAAGACCCAACTACAAAGGAGATCCATAGGCCAATTTCCCAAATGAACATTGATGCAAAAATTCTCAATAAAATACTGGCAAATAGAATGCAGCAAATCATCAAGAGGATTATATATCATGACCAAGTGGGATTTATCCCAAAAATGCAGGGATAGTTTAACCTATTCAAATCAATAAATATAATACACCACATCAACAAAGCCAAAGACAAAAATCACATGATCATCCCAATAGATGCAGAAAAAGCTTTTGATAAAATCCAACACTTGTTCATGATAAAAACCCTACAGAAACTCAGAATAGATGATATCTACCTCAATCTGATAAAGACCATCTATGACAAACAGTCAACATTATATTAAATGGACAAAAACTGAAAGCTTTTACTCTAAAATCAGGAACAAGACAAGGATGTTCACTATCACCACTCCTATTCAATATAGTTCTGGAAACAGTAGCCAGAACATTTAGATGAGAGAGAAATAAAAGGAATAAGGGTAGGAAAGGAAGAAGTTAAATTATCACTATTTGTAGATGACATGATACCCTACATAGAAGACCGTAAAAACTCCATCAAAAGATTACTAGAGTTAATAAGTAAATTCAACAGTGTAGCTGGATACAAAGTCAACACTCAAAAATCAATAGCATTCCTGAACAAAATAAACTCACTGAGAGAGAAATTATGGAAATAAAACCTTTCAGAATAGCATCCAAAAAATGAAATACTTAGGAATCAACCTAACAGAGAATGTAAAAAATCTATATGCTGAAAACTACAGTACTCTAAAGAGGAGATTGAAGAGGATGTCAGAAAATGAAAAGATAATCCTTGCTCTTCATTAGGAAGAATCAACATTGTGATAATGGCTATTATTCCAAAACTGTTAGGCAGCTTTAATTCAATCCCCATCAAAATACCAGTAACATACCTTACAGATCTAGAAAAAATATTTCTAAAATTCATTTGGAAACAGAAGAAACCTAGAATAGCAAAGGCATTCCTGAGTAACAAAGGCAAGGCAGGAGACATCTCAGTGCTTGACTTGAAATTATATCACAAAGCTATAGTGATTAAATCAGCATGGTACTGGCAAAAAAACAGACCTGAAGTTCAATGGAACAGATTAAAAGTTGCAAACACAACTACAAAGACACTCAGCCACCTTACATTTGACAAAGGGGCTAAACATGTTCACTGGAAGAAAGATAGCTTCTTTAATAAATGGTGCTGGAAAAATTGGCTTTTCACATGCCAATTTTTTTAATCGATGACTAAAACTAGATCAATGTCTATCACCATGCACTAAAGTCAAAATAAATATTAAATATTTAATAAATATTAAAATAGAAAAACTAAATCTACTGGAAGACAAAGTAGGTAGAAATCTTGAAGACATGGGGGTAGGCAAAGAGTTAATGAACAAAACACAATCCTCATGGGAAGTACTTCAAAGAATCAACAACTGGGATCTCATCTGATTAAAATGTTTTTGCACTTCAAAAGAAATCACCAACAGAGTGAAAAGAAACCCCATAGAATGGGAAAGAATTTTGGTCAGCAACCCCTCAGACAAAGAACTTATATCCAAAACATACAAAGAATTAAAGAACTTCAGGCCCCCCAAATTCAAAGACCCAATCAAAAAATCGGCATCTGAAATGAACATGCACTTCTCTGGTGAAGAAATACAAATGGCAAATACATGAAGAAATGTTCAAAATCACTGTTCATTCAAGAAATGAAAATAAAACAACACTGAGATTCCATCTCACTCCAGAAAGAATGGCTGCCATCAAGGAACCAACTGATAACAAATGTTGCTGGGGCTATGGGGAAAAAGGAACACTTCTTCACTGTTCGTGGGAGTATAGACTGGTATGACCATTGTGGAAATCAGTATGACAATTCCTCAAAAAACTAGGACTGGAAGTCCTATTCAATCCAGCTATTCTCCTTCTGGATATTTTAACAGAAAAACTGAAAAGGTCATGTCACAGCAATATATGTGCACCCATGTTTATAGCAGCATAATTTATAATAGTTAAATCTTGAAAACAACCAAAATGCCCATCAACTGCAGAATGGGTAAAAAGATGTGATATTTTTATACAATGGAATATTACTCAGCTATAAAAAGGATTATAATGAGGCTTTATAGGTAAATGGAGGCAACTTTAGAGTATCCTCATAAGTGAAATAAATCAGGCTCACATTTGTAAATATTGTATTGTCTCCCTAGTGTAAAAATAATTAAATAATAATAATAATAATAATGGTAATAAACACTGAAAGAGTAATAAGATCAAAATAGATATTGTAATAATGAAAGGGAAAGAAAGTGTTTAAAAGGAAAGAATAACTGAAATAGAGGAAATGAGAAATGGAAGAATGGACAAGATTATATATGTGTAGGTACACACACAGTTATGTATATGTATATGTGTGTATATGTGTATGTATATGTGTGCAAAATAGATGACTATACTACTAATTCTGTTGGTTTGTCCAAGAGAAGAGTTTATGCTGTCTTTGTTTGATTGTATGACCATTTCTTATGCCTAGATCTTGTAACCTGAACAACTATTTCTAAAATAACAATATGCAATATATTGACTAGTGTTGATTTCTTACTGTTTTTTAGAAATTCTGCATTACTTCTATCCTTTTTTAAAAAAGATAAGCAAAAAAAGACAGTAAAAAATGAAATTTATCTTATTAATTACTTGCATATGTTGAATACATTTAAGATATTGTTATCTTATATACTCAGGCTAAATAATTAAAATTAATTCAACCTATTTCTTTTTACTTTTTATTGTTGGTATTGTAATATTTTAGACTATAGATAAGCTTATATAATATCTCTATTGACCAACATTCACATTCATGTGCATCATTAAACTATTGTCCATGAGCTGAGTGTGTATTTCCCTAATTAAAATTATTGGAACATAACTATGACTATTTACACATAGTCTACGGCTATTTTTACATTGTATTTGCTGAGTCAGTAGGTGATAGAGTCTGCATGGCATTCAAAACCTATTTACTCTGGAGGCCTGTAGAAAAAAGGGCCAAGTCCTAGTTCAGAACATTTAAATTGAATGTGATTATGGATGTAGTCACTTTAAATATTCAAAGTTGCTGTTTACTTTCTATTCATCTCATTTCATCTTTATTCCTTTCTTTTTCTCTCTGGTATTCATTTGGTTTATTGAGTATGGTTTCAGGATTCTGTGTCATCTTTACTGTTGATTTTACCTCTTCATTTCTACCCTAATGGGGATTTAAATTATTCTAATTGGGCCAGGGATGTAGCTCAGTGGTATAGCACCTGCCTGGTAAATGCAAGGTCCTCAGTTTGATTCCTGGTACCAAAGTAGTAGTAGTAGCAGCAGCAGTAGTAATAGTAGCAGTAGTAATAATAGTAATAAATTATTTCAATCTATTTCTAAATAATATTATACCACATAATTAAAACAACTTACTGTGAATGTCTATTTTCCTTCTTCTTTCTTTGTGCTATTGTTACACATTTTAGCTCTCCTCATGGTATAATCTCCATGATGGATTGCCACTGCTTTTGCTTTAACAAATTATCTGTTAAGAAATATACAAACCTTTTTTGTATTAGGTTTTATTTTTGTATTAGGGGTATTAAAATATCTTAAATTAACCATTTTCATTTGTATTAAGTATAATTCTTTGGCCTTAATGAACTCAAATGTAATGAATTTTATCAGCTTTTGTTTTTCTGGAAAAATATTTTATCTATCTTTCTGAAAAATATTATTTGCTCTGGATGGAATTCTGGCTTGATTGATTTTTTTTTAAAGAACTTTACACACAACTTCTGGTTTTTCTCTGAGAAGTCAGTAATTTTTACTTTCCATACACTGTACTTAGTATTTTTTTTCTGTCTTTCACTCTTACTGCTTTTAGTATACTTACAAATCGTGTTTGGGGTGGTTTTATTTGGATTTAGCCTGCTTGTGTTTTCTGAGCTTCTTGAATATGTAGATTATAGTTATCATCCAATTGGAAATTTATTTTGGGCATTACTTCTAAAATGCTTTTGACACTTTTCCTGACTCCATTTATACATACGTTAAATCATTTGAAGTTATCTCACAGTTCTGCAGCTCGGACCTTTTTAAAAAATGTTTGTCTTTGTCTTCTTATGCTTTCTTTCCCCAGTTCCATTCTGATTGTTTCTTTGACATGTCTTCAAGTTCATGGATCTTGTCCTTTAGAGTGTAAACCCCCTCTTAATAAATTTTGACTTTGGATATTTACTTCTTCAGTCCTAAATGAACTTTGGTTATTTTATTTCAGTTTATAAGCTTATATGCTTATGTTTTTTCTTGAAGTCCTTGAATATATTTTTAAGAGTTATTTTGTCTTTTAATTTCATCATCTGTATTATTTGAGGGTCTTGTCTAGTGACCCAAATGTTACTTAGTTATTGATCAATAACTTTCGCTTCTGATAGTTTTGTTGATTTTTATTTTGATGATGACTATTGCCAGGGCTACATTGATGAACATCTAGATTTTGTCTTTCTTTGTGTGTGTGTGTGCGTGCGTGCGCGTGTGTGCGTGCACACATACATGTGTTTTAGCATTTCTTGCCAATCAGCTTGATACTTTCAACGTCTACTTTATAAAATTTTGTTACTATAGGTGTATAATAGCATTTAATTTAGGATTCCTTTAGTTTTACTGTTAAGATGTGATGTTTCTGTGTCCTGTATCTATTGTTTCAGGTGTTTGTTAAAGTTTCTGTATTCTGGCTAGAAATGGTTTGAACATCAATGAGTCTCGAGATTTTTTTCATGGTTATTTGCAAATAGTTATAGTTTTTCTGGCTTTGTGAAGTATCACATATCCATTTACACCTTAGTATCTAGTGAACCCTCAAGGAGATCCCTATGCATTCTTCCTTGCTGTTTATCTCCAAACTCAAGCCAATTCAGCCTTATATGGTTTAGTTGCTATCCGTTCCCCTCAACTATGACTGTCACACTCTGCTTAAATTTCCCTTCTGTGTTGCAGTAAAGAGATTACTGTTAGTTACAAAGTTGGGCTTTGCTTCTTTTCTCTTGTAAACCACAGTCCTGCATTGCCCAGGACCCAAGTTCTGAAAGAAATTTTCTAGTTGTTTTCTAGGTTAGAAAGTCTAATTTGATATCGGTTAATTTCTTGGCGAGGCGGTGAAGAAAAAGGAACACTTCTCCACTGTTGGAGGGAGTGTAGACTGGTGCAGCCACTGTGGAAATCAGTATGGATATTCCTCAAAAAACTAGGATTGGAAGTTCCATTCAATCCAGCTATTCTCCTCCTGGGTATGTTCCCAGAAAAACTGAAAAGGTCATGTCTCAATGATATATGTGCACCCATGTTTATAGCAGTGCAATTTGTAATAGCTAAATCTTGGAAACAACCAATATGCCCATCAACTGCAGAATGGATGAAAAAGATGTGATATTTTTATACAATGGAATATTACTCAGCTATAAAAGGATGATTCTTGAGGCTTTTATAGATAAATGGAGGCAATTTGAGACTGTCCTTGTAAGTGAAATAAATCAGACTCACATTTGTAAATATCGTATTGTCTTTCTAATATAAAAAATAATAAAAAACTGAGAGAGTAACAAGACCCAAAATGTAGAATAGACATTGTAATAATGAAAGGGAAAGAAAATGCTCTAAAGGATATAACTATGTATGTTTAAGCGTGCAAGATAAATAACCACACTACTAAGTTTTTGTTACTTCATCACACAGAATAGTTTGTGCTGTCACTGTTTGATGGTCCACTTTTTCAAATGCTTTGATTTTGTGACTTGAGCAGCTACTTCTAAGGTAACAATATGTAATTTATCAACTAGTGATTTCTTACTGCTTTTTTTGGAAATTCTGTATTATTTCTACATTGTTTTCCTTTTTTTCTCTAAATAAAAAAAAGAAAGCCTAATTTGAGCAATTTGATCTGGCTCTAAGATAAATTTCACTTTATCTTTTTCTTTAAGTATATTTTAAGAGCAAGCAAACAAAAAACCCACTAGTGATTCCATTTCTTTCCTAACTATAGGGTTACCCAGGTTTTCTTATTTTTGAGTCAATCATTAGAAATTATAATTTTCTATGAAATTTCTAATCTAAAGATTTTGTAAACTTATACCATAAAGAAATTTGCTGCGGTTTATGTCCAGTTGAGCCCCAGAAACTCATGTGCTCGGAGGTCAGGCTTCTGGAAGGAGTCTGGACTCTGGGGGCTCCCTAACTGTTAGAAAGTGGGGTCAGTCCCTGGGGGCATGGCCTGGAAGGGTGTGTGCATATCCTTCAGTGGCTCCTCTTTTTCTCTCTGCTTAGTGGCTGCCTGGTTTAAGCAGCTTCCGCCAAGCTCTGTCAACATGTCAGTTGCCATGCAAGGATCAAAACTTCTAAAACATGAAACCTAATGAACCTCTCCTCCTTTAAATTGTAAACATCAGTTATTTTGTCCCAGAGACAAGAAAAGTGACTAAGACAACAGTCCTGCTATGCCCTTAGGTTTTTTTTTAAATACTGGGAAATTTCTAATCTTTTAAATCTATCTCTTGTATTAGGACTAGTAGTTCTATTTTTTAAACGAAATCGATCTTACAAAAAAGATTCTCTGGTTTATTTTTTCTTATAAACAGCTTTGGAATTTTCCTTTGTAGTTTCATTTAGTTTACTTTGTGGTTTTGTTGCATTTGTTTCCATTTCATTTTTTAATCTTTCCTATTTTTTATTATGTCTTTCCGTTTGCAATGTTACTGATGTGGCAATTTCTTACCTAGATGGTTTCCTCATTAAATTTCAGTATTTTTTAATGTTTGCCTTCAAGGCTATAGTTTCCTGCAAATATAGGAAACTGTTCTTCAGATGAAAACATTGCTTAGGTCTAAGTAAACTCTAATTTCCATAATTATTTTACTTTAATCCATAAATTATGTTAAAATGTTTCTAATTTTCTAATCTTATATAGTTTCTTTACTTACTATTTTCTGATTTTTTTATATTACTATATGGTACACACATTATTAAATTCATTCTTTTAAAATGCACAGGTTGGTCCGTTTTAAACATAGGCGTAAGGCTGTACCACTCACCAGTACTTAATTACAGAATATTTTCATCACTCCCAAGATAATATCTGTAGCATTAATAGCCACTATGTTCCCCTTCCCTGTGCCCTAGGAAGTCACTGATCTACTGTTTGTTTCTTCAGAATTGCTATTGTGGACATTTTATAAAAATCACATCATCTGTTATATGGCATTTTGTTTCTAACTTCAACTTAACATAATATTTCAAGAGCCATCTATAGTGTAGCACATATGAGCAATTTATTCCTTTTCATGACTGAATATTATTTCACCATACTGATTTAAATATTTGTTTAGACATTCATCAATTGATAGACATTTGTGTTATATTCACTTTAGAGTTATTATGTATGATGCTGCTATGAACGTTCATAGGTAGATATTTTTCATGAAAGTATGATCCCAGTCTTAGGATGAGTAATGCTGCTGACGTGTGATCATTTCACATTAAGATTTTTGGGAAGCTGTCAAATTGTTTTTCAAAGTGGCTCCACCATTATACACTACCACTAGCAATGTGTGGGATTTCCAACTTCTCCACGTCCTTTACTTTGTATTATTTATTTTTTATTACAACCATTCTACCGGATGTGGTTAGGAATTTTATTGTGATTTTAATTTGTATTTATTTCTCCAATGACCATTGATGTTCGTTACTGTTGCAGGTGTTTAGTTGAAATTTGTATCTCATCTTTGGGCAAATAGTTACTCAGATCATTTGCTCAGTTTTAAAGTAGTTTGTTTTTCTTTTATTGTTGAGATGTAATATTTCTTTCCATTATTGGGATATGTCTATGATTTAAAAATATTTTGTTTCATTTTTTTCTTCCAGTCTGTTTTTTATTTTCTTGATGTTAACTTTGAAGCATGAAATTTGGCAATTTTGATTTTGATGAAGTCCAATTCATCTATGCCCTCTCTCTTGAGTGTTGTGCTATAATTGTTATATCTAAAAATGTATTTGTCTAATCCATTTTGAGTTAAATTTTGTATATGGGATGTGAAGAAATTCTGCATTAGATATGTTTGTACCATAACTTTTGGTTATGATGAAACTTTTAGTTTGGGATGAAAAAGATTATCTTTTTTCATCTAAAATAGTTTTGATCTTCTTATCAAAAATCAACTGTCCATGTATGTACAAGTGTATTTTTAGACTCTCCATTTTTCTCCCATAAGTCTCAATGTCTAGTCTAAGGCCAATACCACACTATCTTGATTTTTGTAGCAAATTTTGAAGTTTTGAAATCAGAAAATGTTAATCACCTAATGGTATTTCTGAGATTATTTTTGTTATTCTGGCTCCCTTTCACATTCATGTCAATTTCAACATCACTATTTCATGTTTTGCATTAAAAAACAACAGAGATTCTAATCCTTTCCTCTGAATCAATATCATTTTGAAGAGTATAACCATCTTAGAAATATTAGGTCTGACAATCCATCAAAAGGGAACATATTTCCATTATCGATATCTTTAATTTCTTTCATTTTTTTTAGTTTTTAATACAAAGGTTTGCATTTCTTTTCAGTTTATTCCCAAGTATCTATTTTTGGTGCTAATACAGTAATTTTTTAAAGTTTCATTTTAAGTTTGTTCATTGCTAGCATATAAAAATTGCAGATTCTTGTATATCAATTCTGTATCCTGCAAACATACTAAACACATTCTTAGTCCCAATATTTTTTACTGGAATCATTAGGATTTTATGTATCCAAGACCACATCATTTATGGATAGAAATAGTTTTACTTCTTCCTTTATAGTAGAATTCCTCTTATTTATTTTTCTTACCTTATCACTGTGGCTTGATTCTACAGTACAATATTAAATACAAGTGTTTGCCTGAAATTTTTTTTATATTTTCTTTGATTTCATGATAAAGTTAATATTGAATTTATATTTTCTTGGTCTGATTTGCTTATCTGGTTAATATTGGCCTCAGAGAATGATTTGGGAATTGGTCCTTAGTCTTGCATTTTCTTAGAGGAACTGGAGCAATATCAATATTAATTCTTTAAATGTTTATTAGAATTCACCAAGACAATATCTGGTTTTGAGATTTTTCTTGGGGAATATTTTGCTTATCATTTCTTTCCTTAATCTCTTAACTTGTTATAGTTGTATTCAGAGTTTTGTTTCTCTTGAATCAATTTTAATAACTTGTGTCTTTTGAAGAATTCGTCCATTTCATTTATATTATTTAGTAAGTTGGTATATATTTGCTCATGATATTTGTTTTTTATCGAAAGATTAGTGGTAATGCTCCCTCCAATTTATTTTTCAAAATATGTCCTCAATTTGTTTTAATTGCATTAAAAGAATGGGGTTTACAGTTTGCTGATTGGTTATTTCATGAAATATAATTTTTCTGTATCTTCTGTCTAAATTTTCTATAGTCCTTTGTATACTTGTATGTATGTTTGTATGTATGTATGTATGTATAGTCCCATGTATACTTGAAAACAAAGAATATTGTGTAACTTTATTTTCAATCATATTCTCCGATTTTGTGTTAGAATTCTATAAATGTTCTTTAGACTAGTTTTGATTGAGTTGTCAGTGTATTTTATATTCTTATCAATTTCTCACTTTCCTGATTTATTAATGAGAGTGACATGTTAAAATAGTGTTATGCATGCAATTTAATTTTCTCTATTATTGTCAAAATAATGTATTATGATTTGTGATTTAGAATGCATCTAAATGCATTCTATGATCATATTTAGTTTTCCAATTTTCCTACAATTTTTTGCACCTTTATTGAATTTTTTTTTGCTTTTTAGTTAATTGATTAGAATTTATTTTATTACCCTTTATTCTCTATTAATTTATATGCTAAATGCACTTTCTATTTTCTATTCCCTCAGCAGTTTCTAAATTTCAGTTTTCATATTTGACCTAGAAAGCCTAAGTTTAATCAATAGCTTTCTCCTAGTTCCAGAATTTTAGAATGTTTAACTGTATCACAGTCATTACAAATTAATCCTGACCCAAGGATCTTACACCACAGTCTTCTCTAGCAGATTAGCTTATATTATTATTATATGTGTTCAAATAATTCTTATATATTTTTGTTTTATATAGCTAATGTGTTGAGTTTTAGATATGATTCCTACTTCTTTTTTGCTTTTCATTGTTTCTTGTCACTTTCTTTTTTCCTCATTTTAATTCCATTTCTAAGAATGTAGTTAACATTCATTTCCAAAATTAATTTTGATTACTACACTTTATCTTTCTTATGAAAATAGTTATATTTTACCCCTACTCTTAGTTTAGCTAGGTATCAAATCCTAGTCTGAGAAGTATTTTCTATTGGCAGATCATTCATATGTTTAGAGATCTGTGAATAATAATTACTATTATCTTTTATGATGCTTTCTTTGTGTTCAAAATTTTGCTGTTTAATTACCATGTGTCAATTGGGTCTGTTGGAGCTTGTAATCCCAGTACTCTGGGAGGCTGAGGCATGAAGATCACAAGTTTCAGCCCAGCCTGGGCAACTTAGTAAAATCTTGTATCAAAATAAAAAATTTTAAAGGGGCTGGGGATTTAGCTCAGTGGCATAAGCACCTACCTTGCGAGTGCACAGTCGTGAATTTGATCCCCAGTACCAAAGGAAAAAAAAATGTGTGTGGTGGGAAGCAGTTCTGAAGATGTAACTCAGTCCTGAATCCTTGGATTCAATTGCTAGTACTGAAAAAAATTGCCTTTTGTAATTTGCAGGTATGGATATGCAGATGTAGATAGTTGCATCGTTTTCAAGGAGTGTTCTAGCAAAAATGAGTACAGGGTCAGGATACCAGGACAAAAAGAAATAAATGCAGCACCAAGGTATGACCTCTAGCAAAGTTCCAGAGAAGGTAATTTAGTCTCAACTATTTTTTTCCACCGGAGTCAAGCCTTAATATTATCCCAATAAATGTGCAAGGTGGAGGTTATATTTATACATGTCTAACAATCTAACTTGAGATAAAAACTGTTCTTAAAGGGACCAGATGTGACTTTTTAGATAGTCTGGTTCTACATAATCAAAGGCAATTAGGTTCCTATAACTTAAGGCTAGCCCTGTACCAACAAAATGCAGATATTGGAGTTGGAAACGGAGATATACCTGGGGTAAACACAGGACAGAAAGAGAAAGAATCAAGGTAATGTAGGCAGAGCATACAGTGTCTTGCAGAGAGGTGAATTATTTTTGCTGGTTGACCTTCTCTTTAGTTATTAGAGTTATTGAGTCTGAGACATGTATCATTTAGGAAAGGTCCTGCCCAACTACTTTTATGATTTGAAAATGTTCTTGTATTTTATCTCTAATCTGGTCTAGCCCATCTAGTAGATGCCTTTAATTTTAATGTAATCTGTTTTCTACATCAATTAACATTTTATGATTCCTACTTTTTATATACTCCATAGGATCATCAGGTCTATTTTTAATTTTATTGATTTTTTTTTACTTATAATTGATCTACTTTGTACTTCATCTATTGAGCTTTAATTTCTATAACTGTTTATATTTTTTCTTGATTTATTTGGTTTTTTAATCTCCATTTGTAAAAATGTCTAATTTATGCTACAGTTTCTATTCATTTTTGATATAATTGTAAGCATATTTATTTTCCTGAAGTCTCAAGTTTATGGATTATATGTATTTATTCTTGCTAATGGTGTGTTGTTCCTTGGATGTCTTAAAAATATTTGATAATGTGGCCATCAGGAGTAAGGATTGTCTTTGTGTGTGTGTGTGTGTGTGTGTGTGTGTGTGTGTGTGTGTGTGTAAGAGAGAGAGACAGAGAGACAGAGAGACAGAGAGAAAACAGAGAAACAGAGGCAGGAAGAGAGACACAGATAGAGAGAGACACAGACATAGAGACAAAGACAGATAGTTTCCCAAAAGCAGTTCTCAAATTGCCTTTGTTTATACACGGTTTCAGGAGTCTAGTTTTTGGTGTGTATTTTCTGGTTTAATAGTTCCTATACCTCTCAAAAGTGTGAGAAATCAAGCACCATTTGCTCATTATTCATGATATCAGTTTTCCAAGGTGACATTTTGACTTATCCCAGATCTTCAGACATAGGTAATGTTCCTTATCATTTCTAAGGGACAATGGGTACACATTTCTGTGACTTTTTTTCACTGAAGACAAATCCCTTGATACTTCTGGCTTATTATATTCTTTGTCCCTAATCATACATGCCCAGGCTCCATTTCTTTTAGTGTCATTTATTGAATCTTAAACTTTATCCTCTAGAAATTAAAGCCAATTTCCAGGTTAACAAAAGTATCTTCTAACACATGCACCTGCAAGAGTTCAGGTCCATTTTTATTTCTAGAATCTAAGACTTTCTTGTTTACATGCATATGAATATATATATATATATATATATATCCTAGAAGCTTAGTGCACCATGAAGCTAGGACCAAGTACTTCTGAAAGGAAATGGCAGCTGAAAATGCAAAATTATTTTGTCTGAAAGAATGGAGTGATGTTTTACTATGTTACTGATTGAAAATTGTCCCAAAGTCTAGTTAAGATAGTAAAATTAAATTTTTGTCATCATATTTAACTTAGTCTTTCTTGGCTTGGAGTTCATGTTGTATTTCTCATGATATTAAGTATGCTCATATGTAACAAGTGTTAACCTCTCTCTTTCTCTCTCTTTCTCTCTCTTTTTCTTTCTTTCTCTGTCTCTCTCTCTCTTTCTCCATCTGTCTGTCTCTCCATACCCTAAAAATAGAGCATAAGTAGGGAATCTCAGTGGTTTGAGTTTCCTGCTGAAAGTACTAATATTTATGAGTAATTGGCTCACTAGTTTCAGACTGACACAAAGATGCAATTTTTGAAAATACTATATTGTCCTAGAGCCTTCATTTTCTTCACTAAATGAGATCCTTGCTTACTTTATTGGGAGAAATCATGGCAAGAACTGACTGTTAAACTTTTGACATTGAAGAAGACAACTGCCAGTTGTTGAGTGCTTACATTAGTATTCTAGGCATTAGACATATATTATGTCATTTTATCCTTTACTTGTGTAGTTAGATATTCTTGGTTATTTCTAAGAATAGGAAACTGCAGCACTGATAAGTTCATAAGTTTATCCAGGACCACAAAACTTATAATGAGGTATAATACTCCAAACCATCTACGATTTACACAGTGCCAGTGATAAACACTAGACTTCTGGAGATGGGAAAAGAAATTGTATCAATCAGGATAAATTTCCAGTTCTAGTAACTTAAAAAAAATCAGAATAGAATTTATTGCAGGGAACTACTAGTTTGTCACCAAATGGAAGAAAAAGAAGTGCAACTTCTGTGCTAAAACTCCAGACACAATCACATTAGACCACCGTGTTCCACAGTCAGAAAAGTGTGGAACCAGGAACTCAGCACCACCAGGAACGAAGGTCCAGTGGCACAGGTTGGGGAGCTGAAACCACAGTTGTTGGCTTCCTCATCATGCTTTCACAGCAAACAGTGATTGTCCTTCCCCTCTCCCCTGGACAACAGTAGAATCTGCCAACACTATCACAGCAAAAGGGAGCACTTCCAGGACCATGCTTGCTAACATAGTCAGAAGAGTGGTAAAATATTAACCTCTGTCCCACTTGCATTTTCCAAATACCACTGATATGATAAATATGAGGCATACCTGGAGCCAAAGTTACAAAGGAGCCTGACAAATATTTTTTTAAAACTTTGTAGCTTCTATGGCACAAAAAGACACACTAGAAGTATGGAATGAATACTGTCTAAAAATTTGCTGTCTTCTCACTGTGGATGGTAATGAAAAGCTTAAGAGATAGTTCTCCAGAGACATGAATTTGAAGAAAATTAGAAAAGTAAATACACTCAGCAATAAGACATTTATACGAGGAACACTTTGGCAACCATTCCTTCTTATCCTGTTATTCTATCCATACCCATTTTTGTTGGAAATACTCTTCAAAATAATAATGGGAAAGAGATTGGACAAACTATTTTCCTGAGAAATACTTAATGGAAAACCTCTATCATAGTGAGGTTGGAGTAGGCATGGAGTTTATTTGACCACACACAGAAAACTAGACATATAAATTTCAGAATATATTATTTTTCATTATTTATAACCCTAAAAACCCTAACAAAACACTAACCTCTATTGTTTTCCCCGTTGAAGTAAAAATTTACTCATAGTATTTCTGCCAATTAAATTGAAACCTATCGAGATTCTGTAAGTCTCAATGATCTCGTTAACAACATCACTTAGTTCATGTGAGCATTTCACAGAGATAATTCAAAATCTGTTATTGAAATTCATGATAAGAAAAACTTGTGTATGTTCTCCATTTAATTACCAGAAATCAGACAAAGAACTGTTTATTATCTTTAGGATTTGTAAATCATTTGTGTGTGTGTGTGTGTGTGTGTGTGTGTGTGTGTGTGCCCCATATTATTAACTCAGGAAATAATCACATATTCTTATAGAAACAATCAAATTCTTTGCAAATATTTTCATGGAATCAAACAAAAATTGGGGGTAAGGTGTGAAGTCATGTTAAGTGTGCTGATTCTCATTTAGACACATCTTACATTCTTTTAAGGCGCATGGCTCTGGTTATTTCTATGGCTGCTGTGATGGAATTACCATTTTAAGTTTATAAGAGGTTCAAGAGAAACATGATAGGAGCAGCAGGAAGGAATGGCTTACTCATAAACAATCTCCTGAAATTTTGAATTGATTAGGTTTGAATGGCTAAAAGGGAAGAATGGGAAATGTACCCTCATTTTCTTTTGCTCTAGTTTCCCGTTGCACTATGTGGCTTCTTGAATGTTGCATAATATAAATCATCTTACCACTAGAAGACAAGTTTTAGCGTTGCAAACTCAGCACATTTACTTAATTTCATTTTTCCAGTTGGGTATCTGCATCAATTCAGGCCAAGAGAGTATCTCATGTCACCTAATGCAACAAATAGATCCTGGACTCTGCGTGGTGATATCCACAATGTTGGCAGACAAATGTTTCTTTTCCTCTGCCAAGTACCATCAGTATTATTTTTGGGTGGATCTGAATCTGAACAGGCCAGAGTTTCCATTACATTGTCCTAATTGTTAAAAAGAGGGGGCTACTATAATTCTTGAAAACTAGTCTGTTTAGTTGTATCCATTAGCATAACATTAGATTGAAATATTGCTTCTTGCAGTTGGTTTGGCCACAGTGTAGCAGCCAGCCTAGTAGCGTCAAGGCATTAGAGAGGCAAAGCAAGCCACAGTCAACAGGATGAATGGAACAATTCACACTGTTGTACATAGATCTAGAGGTTAAACCCAAACACATGAAAAAGTGATGCTGGAAGCACTTGGGAACAGCTGGGCCAGATGAATAACTCAATTGGATGCCATGAGGAACAAATTAAACAACTGACTGGAGACCAGGCTGCTCCTGTGACAGACACTTTAATCAGGAAGTCAAAAGCTGATTGACAAGATGAAAAGCTGGATGACATGAAAAATGGAAACAGAAGGAACAACACAAGAAAAGGGCACCCTGGGTCAGCATGCTGACAAAAATAATCAAGTACGACAGGCCATAATCCAATCTTCGAATGTTTGGCATGGTGCTAGTTATGAGAATCTGCAGCCAAGAGGAAAGAAAACTATTATTAAGCAAAGAAATTATCTGGCTTTCTAGAGCTCACTATTGCATGTTCACTAGAGGATTTCATTTCTTTTTTTTTATACAAGTGTAATTGCTTTTGAATTTCATAAGGTCAGTTAAAAAGTGCTAATAAACCTGGAAATGAAGCCCCAGGAAAACAATGAACAACAATATTCTAAGTTTGTAGTTAAATAAGCAATATACACATTGATCATCTCAAATGGCAAAGCACTCTTCCATTCAATTCATGGAAGAAGAGGAGGTAGCAATTACTGAGAGGAGGTTTGTGTGGCCCACTAAATAACTCTTACACTGGGTTCTCACCGCTAAAATGACTGTTGGACTCCAACGCTGAGCTTCATTCCGGTAAAGAAATTTGTCTGTGTTGCTTGAATTATTTCTGAGATGTCGCAGAATATCACCTGCAGAACATCACCAAAAGATTTATTCGTAGATGAACTATCTGAAGAATGAGATAAGGATAAGATTTTTATTTTAAAAGACAGGCAATATAGCAGTTTGTCATTGCCGGGACAAATGTGTGCATTTATATTATATGGCTTCAGTTCATATTGTACTTTTATTTCAATAGCGGATCATTTATCAGAGGAAGGCCCAGAAAAAATAAGCACCTTGGCAGAGTTTAGATACTGCGACTTCATGCCTTTTCAATAAACTCATCTGCCCTTTGGAAAAATAGAAAACTTACAGGAAACATCTAAAGACGAGTTGACACTGTCTCCATGGGATTCCTATACCAGAGTTAAACCCACATCTCAAGGGAAAAGAAAAGATGTTTTAATCCATTGTCTTAGTCTAGTGGTTTTCAAACTGTGTTTCAAATCTCTGGGGGGTTTTGGAAGAAAAGTATGGTCACAGAGGACATGTTTCATTTGTATCCGCTCCATTACCTTCAGCTCCCTCAGGTATTGGAGTTCTGGGGCATTAAAAACATCGTCGAAAGGTTTCCTGGCCTCAAAACTGTGTAAAAGAAAAACACTACTTTGATGGTATTACTCTTAGGTGAGTAGCCTACGATTTAACTGAACATATTCAGTTCAAACTGGGGGACCAAGCTGGTATATTTCACTTGATAAAGTATTTATAGAAAGGCAATCTGAATATCTGCTCTGTGGAATTCTAGATGCACCTAGGTCATAGTTGATAATTTTTGTTCATCAAATTTTCTCAAGTGCTTCATTGCAAATTTTAAAAATTGAATCTTCCTTGTCCCATGTAGTTAAATTCCCTTTGGTCATGATTCTTTAAAGGACTAAATTTTTTCTACTGCTTTGACAGACTTACATCTAAACCATCAGAAAGGTAAATGAACAGGCTTTTAATTGTACTCTCAGCTCAGTGCTGATCCTGAGTTTTACTAATATAAAAGCATTTTAAAGGGTGACACAGAAATTGTAGCAAGTCCTCAAAGCTACACAACATCAAACCTGGTAGAAGAGAAATATATCCAACGCATTTCTATTCTGGATTCCCCCTGAGCCTTTTGAAGGTCTGAACCACCATGATTCACTCCTTTGCTATGAAAGGGAGCTACTTATATTAACCCAAAATATCCCGGCTCACCTTGCTTCTTAGACTTGCTTTGGCTTCTGTCATGCTTCCACCTGCCTACTAACTCTGCAACCTTGTGACATTCCTGCTGCAAACATTGGGACCCAGTATTTCTATGTGCTCATCTCAGACTCTGCCACTTCCCCAGATCTTTGTCTTCTCTGCAGTTTGATTCTGTTATTGCAATCACTACCTGGCAGGTCTTTCCTGATGCTGATCATATGGAACTCAGTTCCTGCTCCAGCTATTCAGTCTTTCCTGCCCTTAAGGAGGATTGGGCATGGAGTGTGATAGTGGTAAGGAGTAAGGTGGAAAAATGTGACAGATTATTGAAGAAATGCTGCAGCATTCATGGCAGTTGTAGATTATTATTATTACGCATGTTCTTCAGATGATGATGAGATAGGGTATAATGTTTTAAATGGTCTTAGTGCTGAAAATGTGAAGCAATTACAAGAAAAAAAGACTCAATATATAATATGTTATAACACTGAATAGGTAAAGATAGATCAAACTGTTTAATTTATGTGACCAAGCATGCATGATTGGGGTAATGTGAAATATGTATTGAGCGATGGTTGTAGTCAGATCTTTGACTTTCTCTTGCAATCAATCTTTACAAGCCACCAGTGACCAAGCCCTGTCATTTATTCTCATTAAAAAATATGTTTCAAATTTAGTCTCTGTCTTATGGCTAGTAACACTACTCTGAGTCTCGGATTTTGTATGGTACACAAGGCAAGGACTGGATCAGAGACACAAAGCACTGAGAAGATGTAGCACCTGCTGTACTATGTATTTAAAAATAAAAGCAACACAAAATTTAAGGAAATATGTGTGGGAAAATCTGTCAAAGTTTTCAGTTTTCCTTCAGTGACTATATTAATGCCTCTTTTTTTAAAATAGCAAATATAAAATATTCAATATAACTAGATGGATACTACACTAATGTACTTCTTCACAAACTCAGAAATTTTATATATATATATATATATATATATATATATATATATAATTTTCAAGTCACACATATTTGATAAATTCTTCAACTTCTTATATATTCATAATAATAATAATTTCATAAACTTCTTAGTTTATAAACTTTCAGTGGCCAATCATTTTATATGTATATGTCCATATCTCTACTCTTATCTATCATTTACTAGCTAGTTACATTGAAGACATAAAAGCACATTAATTTCCCTACTATGTGCAAAGAAATTTAATATATCATTCAACATTATACATACAAAGGGGCAGAAGTTTAAGTAATTTAAATAACCTGTGTCTTGACTGAAGAGTAATGCTAAGATTCAAAACCAGATTTATCTGTAGATCATAATGAGCAAGGACATGACAAAGAACAGCAGATGGGATATTCAATCCACCACCGCGGGCAAGAATTAAGCAAGTGGGAATATTGGAGAATAAACAGCCATTTGGGAAATCTCATACTGCAATTCTGATAGCAGAGCTCAGCATTTGTATCATACCATGGAGCCATAGTCACAGTCAAGAGGTAGACTAAAGTGATATTCATAAACTTAAAATTCATTCACTCAATAGGTACTTACCCTGATAGGTTTCTTAATTGTCACAAGTCCCTCCCATTTCTATATGCATATTCCTTTGATTGTGGCTTTGATACTCCAGTTAAGAGTTGTAGTGTTTCTCCTCTCCCTTACACATGTGCTGGCCTTGTGACTCTTTCTGAGTGACAGAATGTGGAAATCGCACTGTCCAGCTTCTGGAAAGTGCATCAAGATATGTTGGACTCGGTGTTCTTGCTCCCTTGTAATGATGAAGGGCTACAGAGAAGGGAATAAAAACTCTTCTTGAGATGACTGTCAGTACCAGTGGTCAGACATGGGACTGAGGCATTTTGAACCTCTCTAGTCAGATAGCTCTGCAGCATGAGAAGTACATGAAACCATGGGAGGAACACATCAGCCAACCTACTGAACTACCTGGGGAACAAGAAGACAACAAGCTGGTAGCTTTGGATGTTTTGTTCCACAGACAGTTATCTACAATGGAGACTGATACAGAGGCAGGAAATGCTGTCATAAAATCTGAAATACTCAGTATTGGCTTTGGTGATGAGAAGGACTGGCTCCTAGAGAGGCAGTGAAGAGAGATGGTACGTAGATTCTGGGAGAGTAATAAAGCATTTGCTATTAGAAGCTAGAGAAAGTACCACCCTTGTTATAACAATTGGTGAAATGTTTGCCCTTTAGAATTTTCAAGGTGAAATTTCTTACTAATGAACTTATGGATCAGGTGAGGAGATTTTCAGGAAGAATGTATATAATAAAGTGCAATAAGAAAGCAATTAAAGAAAGATTTTCAGTTTGCGAGTAGAATTTAAGAGAAAATATAGGAGGGCCAGGATGTACTAGGTTGAAAATGATAGTCAGAGAAAATTAAAATGTGATCAAAAATCAATTGCAGGATGCATTTAGTCAAATGTGATGTCAGGGATAAGATCAAATAAAGGATATGCTTCAATACCTGATCATAAGACCTCTGAATGATTTAACATACTGTCCTATAGACCTCTTATCTAAATAAAAGATCCATAAATCCAGATATATCATCCAAATTTGACTCTTCATCCAACTTAGAGAGAGATCTATAATGACAAAAATGGTGAGCATGGCTGGTGTCCAATAGAATAGACTTTCATCAGATCCATGGGTATCCCATAAACAATTTAAAGGGCTTATATTGTCTTGAATTTAAAAGGAATTGCTCAAGGAGCCTGTGGGTCATCAAATCCGTAAGGTCAAAAGCATCTGTGATGCACTGAATACCATACATGTATGTGAGGTTATCTTGGATTTTCCAGTCCAGGCAGACATCTGGCAGAATCAGTGAGCTCAAGTGAAGCCAGGAGAAGTGCTGCCCCAAAACCCACAGAAAGGAGAGAATAGTGTATTTTTAAGCAACTAAATTTTGAGTTAGTGTATCAATAGCAATAATTAACTGAAATTGCACCCGACACTATACTGACTGAAACAGACATAGTCTTTACCTTCTGGAGTTTTAATATGGTGAAGAAGGTGATATTAAACAGAGACACAAAAGTCCAGTTACACCTGTGATAGCAGCCATGATGAGAAAGGACAAGGTGATGTGAGCTCCTACAGCTCCTCTGTGGGAGCTGTTAAAGATATTCAGCTATGCTGAGGGGAAAGTGTAGAGGAGATTCAGTGGTCATCAGAATACCAAGAAGGCACACTTGTGTCATTAGTATTTCTAGTGAGAAGCCAAAGGCAGGTCATTAAGTCACATTGTAACCATGAGTAAACAAAGCTAAAGCTTTTAGCAGAGGGTCTAATCCATAGTAAAGACTTAGTGTCAGCTCTTACAGCTGTTATTTTCTTATTTTAGAATGACATGGAAATGTGCAATCATGAGCAAGTTTAAAAACAGAAACATCATCTATTTTTGGAAAGGGTCAATAAAAATAATTATCACTACAAAATGCTTCTAAACCCAAAATATGACTGAATCTATGAAAGAAAAGAGGGAAATAAAAGCATGTATTCTTTTACCTGAAGCTTCCAAGGCCAGGTGGGTTTTAGAATTCAAGCAGTCTAGAATTTTAGTAAGGTAATTTATCACATATATTATATGTTACACAATATTCTTGGAAGCCTCCAGTCATTAAATTTTAGCATCAAAATGAATGACTATTCATAACAAATGAGATAAGGCATCCTTACATCTATCCAATCATTAAGTTTGTTTTATAAGAGAAAAGGAAAGTTTGTAGAAGTTTCTGGATTTCAGAGTTGCGGACCTGGAAAAACACAGTCACAATTGGCCAGTGACATCTTAATGAGCTAAATGGATTTCAGCTTGTCCAATGCAGCTGCAGAAATCAGCCTCAGCTTTGCAGGTTGACAGAAGTAAATAGCACACTTTATTTTCCATACTATGGTCCGTTTCACTGGCTCTGAGTTGGTACAGCTGGGGCGCAGCAGATTCAGATCACTGTGAGTGCACAGGTCATCTCTGTGGCCCTGAGCCATGCCAGCAGTCTCAGAGGACACCCTTGTGTGTGAAGGACGGTAACAGTTTTCCGAATCCTTAGCCATTATGGCATTGTTATTCCTGGATCCTACTTCCTCCTTGCACATCCTCAAGTCTTCTCCCAACTTGGTGGAAATGTCTCAAAATCTACTTTGAAAGTTTGTGGCATTGTTTAGCTGCTGCTGGAGCTACGCCTCTTGGGTTTTATCACATCTGCTTGTCACTTGGTCACTCCTTAGCTGCTGCTTTCATTCCTGGCCATTCTGCCATCTGTGCTGAGGAGGATTGAATCCTCAGAGGAGGATTGAATTCTATTGTTCATTTCATTCTTTAGGTGATTTTGGTTAAGTAAAAATTGGATAGAAACCTCCCATCTTTTTCTTTTTCCATTGGTCCATCTCTCTATCTCTACCTATCATCTATGTGTCTGTCTATCTCTTTGAGTGCATATTAAATAAAACTGGCCAAATTTATTTGTTTCTGTTGGCCTATCATTTGAATTTATAATCTTTTCTGTAGAAAAATGAACACATTCCCCAGGAACTGAGTCAGAGGATAGTCAAATGCCACCATCATTGTCTCTTTTATTCAACATCCATCTAATGCCTACAGGTTTCAGTCACTGGTTTTAGTAATGCAGACCAGTGGGCCAGACAAGCAATCTGCCATCATGGCATTCTAGTCTCTGTCAAAACTATTTCTTTGCATGGGAAACCAGTTGGATCACAGGCTGGCCATCTGCCTGTGGGGCTTTTAATCCTTAGGAAACTGATTCTTTTTTGTGGTTGTTGTTCAGTACTGGAGATTGAAACCAGAGCCTTCACACTGAGCTGCATTCCTAGCCATTTTTATTTTGAGACAGAGTTTCACTGAGTTGACCAGGTTGGGCACAGGCTCACAACTCTTCTGCTTCAGCCTTCATGAATGCTGTGATTACAGCTGTCTACCACCATGCCCAGCTAAGACACTGACTTTATGAGTGTACTCTAGCACTAAAAGGTTGTAAAGAGAGTTGACTTCACCATTGTTGCTCAATGTAGAAATTTCAAGAACCACAGCTTGATTGTGAGACCCAAATAATCTGCTTAGTCTATATTATGAAGCTATAACAGACCACCTGAGATTGGATAATTTAAAAGAAAAACATTACTTTCTTACATTTCTGGAGGCTGAAAAGTCTGCAAACAAGGTGTCAACATCTGATAAAGGCCTTGCTGTGTTAGAACCTGGCTGAAGGCATCACACTGTGAAAAAGTACATGTGCAACTGGAGAGAAAAATCAAACTGGACTCATTTTTTTGTCAGGAGCCCACTCCTATGATTACTAACCAACCCTCTGAAATACCCATAATTCATTCACCAAGGTAGCCCCCTCACGGCAAGATCACCTGATAACCTAATTCTCTTTTGAAGTCCCACTTATTAATACTCTTAGATTGGCAATTAAATTTCAACATGAGTTTTGGAGGAAACGTTCAAAATGTAGTGATAAATTTTCTTTTAAAATTTTATTTAAAGAGAAAAAAAAAAGCAATACAGAAAAAAGGGTAGAAACAATACAGAACCTCCAAAAAATAAAACATAAAGAAATCACTAGTTGACAAACCACATACTGTCCTCCCAGAAATAGCTGTTCATGTTACAAAATTAAGGCATACAAAGTGAATACACAGTGAGGCTGCAAACAGTTACAACAAAACAGGATGGAATAAAACCAATTGAGACAGTGCGGTAAAATTGGCACAGAACATCACAGCAGGTCACCAGGACGACAGTAATAGGCAACATTGTATATCTCATTGTCTTCACAATAGTTGTTCTTCTACTAGGTACAGCAAAATCAAAGAAATATACAACATTATAGAACACATCAACACAGAGTATTGAATAGAGCAACACCGTTAATCAGGACAAAGCAAAACGGTGATAAAAATATCTGTCTTCAGAGATAGTAGAAGGAAACTCCCCCACTTCCTGTACCAAATATGGTCACCTACTAAGAGATACCCAGATCCCTGGATCCCAATTGTTAAGGGGGTGCAGGGGAGGGATGTGGTATGTTTGATTCTAAGGCCGCGCCCCCGTAGCCAGCAGGCTGGTTGCTGGTTGGCTCAGCGCCCTAAGTTCCAACATGGCGCCATAGTGATAAATTAAAAGAGAATTTTTATGCAAACTGGAGGTCTCTTTACAAAAGTTAGTTCTGTAGTCTACCTCTGATGGTCCACGGTCCTTTGTCTCTAAAACTTGCCACACATAAGTTCTGTTAATAGAATGAGAAGAGAGCTCAAAGGCAACTACTGAGCAGTGGCCATAGTCTTCACCCACTGTTTTTTTGGCTAATGCAACAGATGCTGAGGTCAGCATTCAGTCTTTGATGAATCATCCTGCAGCTTAACATCTTTCAGTGGGGGTTTCCCATTGCTGAAGGATACACACTTCTTAGCTTGATGTGATTCACAACCTTGCTCACATCAAGACAGATACAGAAGGTGATGATATCTACAGAGTGCATTTTGAAAAATGAAGGAAAATACTCCTGCTCAGAGCTGATGGACCTGGGGTCTCTGAGGACCCAGGCTCCACTGGCTAATGCAAGAAGTTCTGAGATCAATATGTCAGCACAGCTATAATCCACCTACCTACTTCATAAGGAGTAACAATCTCTGCTATGCTCATAAAACCACATATTGCTGTCATCTTTACTCCATACTACTTGTTCCAGAGAAATTGAAGTATATTTTCCTAAAATTGATGTTCTTTACTTTATTGCTATGTATTTTTTTATTAATTATTTCTCTATATGCAGTTCTCTTTCAAACCATGCTTTTGCTGTTTGTCTTCCCTCAAATGCCCTCCTTGAACCTGTTTTTAAATCAATCTAATACTCATCCTGTTAGTCTCCTTTCAAATACACTACCCTGAGGCTGTTCCTAGGTCTTCCAAGCAAATTCAGGTTTTTGTCTTCTCAGATTGCCAAAGTGTATATAAAGGTACATCTCACAGTCATTATTATTAGTTACCTGCATGCCTGTAAAGCAGAGGCTATTCTCTCAGTATCATCGTATACTTTACTGAGTTTCCCAGAGTCCCTGCCTAGCTCAAAATTTAGTAATGTTTTGTCTATTGGGTGAATGAATAAATGAATGAATGGAGAGTGGGATAAATACCTTGTACATTATAGCTGCATGTGTCTTTTGATAGGGCTTGGAATCTTATTGTTTCATTATGCTGAAATGACATTTTCTTCAATCCTCTGAAATATAATGCCTTAAAACACAAAATGTCAAACCAGTGAGCCTTGCTGTTATGCCCATTCACTGTGCCATTAAACTTTAGGTTTCTTGGAAATTTATATTTGATTTATAACTTTAGATCAAATATTCTTATCAACAGAGTTTTTGCAGGTATTCTATTATCAGTGTCTCTCTAACAGTTATTTATCACAATAATCTAACTATGAGAGAATGAAACCACTATACTTGTTCAGCAAGATTAGGAATGAATTTTTTGAATCTCTGTTAGGTAAAGTATGTTATAATGGAATCAGTGTCAATTAAATATTCCTTAGGGATATTCTTTAGTCTAAAAATTTGAGAAAATATGGACTTAGTGCCAAGCAAATGATAGACTGGTCCACAAGCAATTCTATGTTGTATGATCATTAAAATAGCACAAACCCCAGAAAATTAAAAGAATTTATGCTGATGCACTTATGCACTTTTCTTTAAGTGGCTAATAGAAGTCCCATTTCTTTTCTAGCATTACTGTACATTTTTATTAGTACATGTTGGCAAATCATGAGGATTATACAGATTCATAATTGGAAGTTAGAACATGTTCTTTACACATCTTACTGTCTCACTTTCTCCTTTCATGTATTTCAAGAATTTGCCATCACCGAATTGATTGTCACCTACCGTGCCGACGTAGGTTAATCATATGAGTTTCCAGGCATGCTACATGGGAACTAAACTGCTGTGCTCGTGTTCTAATCGGGATGACATTTTTTTTAAAAAATCATTTAATTATACATGAAAACTATCAGTAATGAGGGTCAAAGTATTTGATCTCTCTTCTCTGGTGTTCTGGGAGTGACAAAGTCACACAAAAGGTTGAATTTTTCTCTGATTGTTACATAATGGCATTCAAACACTTTTAGAGGTCAATCTAATAGGAGAATATAAAAAATGCATAATTTGTAATCTATAAAGACATTTTAATTAAGCATAAGACTGATTTTTTTGCCTGATAAATGTGCTTCTCAAAAGCTACTATGCATTTATGCATATTGCACATAGATTATCTGTATGCATACCTATCTATCTACCTATCCATTTGTCTACTAGTCTTTCCTTCTGTCTACACACACACACACACACACAGAGAGAGAGAGAGAGAGACAGAGTTCAACTATATATAAAAGTAACTTTACATTCAGTGAGGATATTTATGCCTGGTTGTTCTCTGAAGGCTTTTGTAAGAGAAGAGATATAAAATCACCTTTACAATGGAGACATCGAAGCGATGGATAATAAACATATGGAAGCTTAAATTTCTTGGGAGAAGGTATCTTTTAAAATAACTGTCATTGTAAATGTAGAAATGTTAACTTTGTGTGTAAATATGTTGTAACATCTCCTAGCAGTATGCTATTCCTCTAGTGCAGGCCAAGCCACTCTACTTGACCTAAGATACATTTATAGATGGATTAGAATTAATTTATTTTAAAACTAAATACAAATTATTGTTTTTAGGGATCAGGTGAATGCTAGGTGGTAATTATGATGGTTAGTGTTCTAACTTGTGCTTTTAAAATACTCTTGGAGAGCACTAGTTCAGATTCCAATACTCCTTTTGAGAAACATAAATTGAACACCATGTTTATCCTGGAAAGGTCTTTTAGACTAAGCCTTAAAAACTGTGAAGACCCCCTTTAATTTTCTCCCAGGATATGTCTTCATTAGCATTTCAATAATTCAACCTTCTCCTTGTTTCTTTGAAATTCCTTTAATCTTTGGCATTGGGACACCTAAAGAGGTACATTATGGGATTGTGGGTCTTAGAGCAAGAGTGTTACCATTGCACTGAGCAGATTTGAGGCAATGCTGAGACCATTCTAAGGATGATGATTGCTAATCTGCTGTAAAACCAATCAATTAAAGGCCACTCACAAGCGAGAAGTAACTTTCTTTTTCCCTCAAGAAAATGTAAGATAGTTGCAAGAATAAACATTATGCAAATAATATCTATTTATTGTAGAACAACAAAAATATGTATAGATGAGCAAAGGGTAGACAATTCACAGAAGATTTTCATGGCTTAGAGATAGTAACCATTAAATTTTGTACATAGTTTTTTATTGTTTCCTATATATAGATATTCCTGGATGTAGCAAAATATATGAATAAAATTACATTTAAATAAAGAGAAGTCGGGCAAATATCACATCCTTATGTTATTTAAGTATCCCTTGGATAGACCTGCTCCTCTGTCCTAGGAAGGTCACTTTAACAGTTTGCATCTATAGGTAAATCTGATTGATTTCTCCAACTTCCAAATAGAGGGTCAAACCCTGAAGTCTCTTCAAAAATATTTATTAAGGGCAGAGCTGTAGATAAGCTAGGAGGAACTAAGGAGCACACTTTCTTATACATTTTGAGCCAGTGTCTGTGACTGGAATATGTCTTCTTTTGTGCTCTCATCATCTGTGACTACTTTTGGTCCCCTGTTGATATCACTGCAGCAAGCTAAATCACACTGTTGGGATAAGTAACCTGTCTTCCTTCTTTCCCTAGGAACCTCTGTGTCATATATTGCAGCTATGCTATCTTTTCCATTGCTGTATCCTCCTGATAGGCTCTGCTTTTCAATTCAGCTCTCTATTGAAAGATTTGTAGCAGAAGAATTCAGACTAGTGATAGAGAGTTATTTTGTCCTAACTGATTTTTGTATAGTCCTCAAATATGGCTGTAAGTCACTCTTGTATACATGTTGCTCGTAGCATGTAGATGAATGCTATTTCCTTTTCTCTTGAATCTGACCCAAGTTTGTGACTCGTTTGACAACAGTGTACAATAGAACTGATGTTCCAGAATTTCTGAGAGTAGGAGACCTAGAGGCTCCCTTGCTTTTCTCTTGGGACCCAGGTTACATGCTGAGAAGAAGTCAAGAAAAACCACTGACTGGTGAGAGGTACTGGCTATTAAAAGCTGTCTGGGATGCCCCAGCCTGCCTTAGGCTCTCAGAGGCCTGCAGCTATACTGGCTGATAACCTAATGGAGTTGAAGAACTGCCCTGTTGTGTCCTGAGCAAATTCCTGACCTACAGAATCTTAAAAACCAAAAATATTCTTTATCCACAGTAAGAATGGGAAAAAAGAATCAAGTTATATCATGTGCAGGTCCAAATTCACTATAGTGAATATGATCATTATGCATACCTAAATATGCAAACTTAATTAAAAGCAACATTTCTTCTTAAAAATATAGGTAACTGAAGGGGCTGGGGATTTAGCTCAGTGACATTAAAGCCTGGTTATCAAGCACAAGGTCATGAATTTGAGCTCCAGTTCAAAACATATATATATATATATATATATATATATATATTATCTGAGACAAACATGCAACCATACAACCATGAATCCAGATTGTTTAGTCATGCATTTCAGAAACTTTCATGCATAAACTAAAAGGCAACAATACTACTTTCCATATTATAGAAGTATATTTCTTATTCACATAATAGAAATGGTAAGACTAGTAACTCAAGGCTGTTTAGAGGTTTCCGTGATGACGCCAAAGATGCTTCTTTCTGCTTTGCTTTCTTAACATGAGATTTTTACTCTAAGGCTATTTTATCATCCAAGTTAGCTATCAGTGGTCCAGCTATTGTGGTACAGTCCAGCAAGCAGAAAGGAAGCTGAGGAAAGGGTAAAGGAGTCATCCTGCCTGACTGAATCAGCTCCCTTTAAAGCAGAGATGCCCAACCCCAGGCCAAGGACCAGTACTGGTCAAGCCTGCAGCCTGCTAAGAACTGGACCACACAGCAAGAGGTAAGCAATGGGTAAACCAGCAAAGTTTCATCGGTGTGTATACCCTAAGCTCTGCCTCCTGTCAGATCAGAGATGATGGGTATTAGATTCTCACAGGAACATGAACCATACTGTGGACTATATATTCTGGGGATCTAAATTCCTTGGTCCTTTGAATTATCCCAAAACAACCTACCCACCTCACCTCCATCTTGCCTTCCACTTTGCGGAAAAATTGTCTTCCTCAAAACCAGTCTCTGGTACCAGAAAGCTGGGGATCATTGGCTTAAGAAGTCATTCTGGAAGGCCTATACAAGGCTCCCAGAGGCTAAGATTTAGCCACATGAACCTCACATGGACACCAAGGCAGGGAGGCATCACTAACACCTGCTTTAGGAAAATTTCTCCTACGTAAGCCCTCTCACTTTACACAAGCCACTCTTTTCCCCAGTGCTTGGATTCTGCATTTAGCTGCCCAGTGTGTACCTTCTCCTCTGGTGGTTCTCTCAGAGGTGCCATTATTTCTCTGCACAGTATGGTTTAGATCAAGAGTCTCTACTCAGTAGACACACCAGTCTATCTCTGTGCTCATTAGCAGATGGATTTATCTTTTCCTACAATATTGAAATACTTAAAAATCAAGAGATAAGTACTCAACAGTATGTAAAAGCTTGAATCATGTCTTGACCTCCAAGAACTGTTGTTTACTTTCTAAATAGTGAATGCAAATGAGAATTCTGCCATTTCCCTAAAAGTGTGTTTGTGTTTTTTATAACAGTTAAATAATTATTGAGATATAATAGTAGCAAAATAACAATAATAGAAAATAGTGTGATAAATATGAGGCAACACTGGCAAAATAAATCATAGAGGACTGGGGAGGGGGAGAGCCTGTCACTTAATATGTTCTTTTTCCCTCACAGGATCTTTGCTCCTCCTATTTATTTTGCCAATAATGCCTCCCCTCAACCCTTTTACCCTCTAGTTCTTATTAATCCTTTAGGTTTTATGTGAATATATTTCTTCAGAAAGGTTTTCTCTGACCAGGTGATCTCAAGTAGATGTGCCCTGAGTATCTCTCTCCTATTCCTTCCCGTTCTTTTCCTTTCTGGTACGTGGAGAGGTAATTTGAAATTCTGTATTCATTGTTTACCTATTGGGTATCTGCTTTCCCTCTGGACTATGTACCACACGAAGCAGATACCTCACTGTCTTTGTTATTTCTGCATCATAAAATTGTAGTTCAGTATCTAACATTCCATAGACACTCAATGACTATTTGTCAAATAAATAATCAAGAGAAAGGAAGTTCAGAGAAAAAATACGGAATGAGAGGAGACATACTCATCATATTTTGAGACAAGCACTTGCTGAGAAGTCTCTCTACTGCCAGGTTTATTTATTTTCCAGCCAAGTTATTTAAGTGTGTAGATTGGCCTGGGAAAGCTCAAGTATAGTAGGCATCTTACCCTCCTAATGACGTAAGACAGATTTGTGTCCATGTCAAAAAACAAGTAAAAAGGCAGAGATTTTTAAATGTAGGTGGAGAAGTTATGCTGCTGCACTTATACTGAGTTTTCTGACATAACAAAATATTATCACTGAAATAAACAATAAATACTATGCATGTTTTCATTAAGGATGATAAGCATTATTATGCAAACTAACGAGTATATTTTAGCTTTGTCAGCAGTTCACATTGACATCAGAAAAGATGCCCACTCTTACATCTTATGGTGCAGGTAATGGGTTATCTTGAGAAATATCCACTCTCACTTAGTTCTAGATGACTTAGAACCCTGCTCAGGCTGTGCCAACACAGAAAGCAATCAAAACTCTCTAGATGGGTTCCCGGGATTTAGCTCAGTGGCAAAGTGCCTGCTTGGCAAGCTCAAGGTCCTGAGTTCAATCCCCGGTACCAAACAAACAAACCTGCCTGGATGGCTGAGCATCTGCTCCTGACAAATGTTGAATCTAGAAAAAGAATGAGGTCGTTCAGGGAAAGGAGTAACCCAAGGGCCCAGAGAAATGTCAGTGAAGTTGGACTTAATCTTCTTCGGTGTCAATTCCAGTGATACATAAAGTACTCTGCACTGCATCACAGCTTCTCGTGTTTCTTTCTTCGCCTCTTTCCCCCCAGCCCTTAAGATGGAGTCTGCTAAGTCCGTCAGTGAGTGTATGATCCAGAATTTTAAGGGTCATGGTTTGCAGGTAAACGGAGCATTCCTAGTAACACACCTGAATGTTGTTTTGGACTGACAGCTGCTGAACTTGGTTTGTTCTTCCAACGTGGACATGAGTTAATTCACTATTTTCTGTCCACGTGTTCATTTTCTTGTCACCACATGTTAGGGAATGTTCCATCCATCACCATCAGATTAACCTTCCCCAATCATTTCTTTGCTCATGTCATTCACTTTGTGTAAAAAACAATCTTGAATGATCCTGATATCTGCAGAGGTTCAAATGCTTTAGCTTGCTTTTCAAGGCCCACTGCAATCTGATCCTGCTGTGAATTTGCTCTTTCTACTGACTCTCCTGTTAGGCAAGATTAAGGAGACAGTCTTTACAAAAACTGGCTAAGTTTTCTAACTGGGCCATCAATGGCTTGCCGTAAAAAACATTATAACTCATTTCTATAACCTATCTTGCTAGACTTACCACAGATATTAAATGTTTCATGCACTTAGAGCATTAATAATATTCAGCCGCAGGAGTCATGCAGAAATACCTTCCATCTTGGCAAGCACTTGAAGTAGTACATCCCTTGGGCAGTTAAGACTACTTGGAAAATTTAAAGATTGTGCTGCATCTAGAAGAATATAGTGATCTCTCATCATGATGGGTACGGTCATCACCAAGCAATGATTTAGAAATTGAGAATGATTTATAGTTTTATGTTTCAGCAGTAAATTCTTTCCAAAATTTATGAAAGAATTTAGATTTATATAGTAGACTCCAGTTTCCATCACACAGTAGTAATCTTAATGGCCACTTTTGAATTGCGTTCATCTTTACACGAGCCACAAAAGCATTTGGAGACTAAAATCAAGATTAGCACAGTGATTTGGATAAAAATACTTAAAATTTTGAGTTTTAGACTGAAAAATCAAACCCAGATGGTAGGATTTTTGAGATAGTAAAATTTGCCATTCACGATGTGCACATGACCTTTGCTTTTGAAGATACGTGACGTTAAGGCATCCACTCTTTCAAATATAAACCTGTAGATAGATTTTATAAATCTGAGAACATAATAATGCTTTAAGAAATTAGATTCACAGCAGTTGACAGGCTGAGGCAGGAGGATTGCCATGAATCCAAGGTCAGCCTAAATAGTGAGTTCAAGGCCAGTCTGAACTACAGAGTCCCTATGTCAAAAAACCAAAAAAAGAAAAAAAAATTAGCTCTACTTCAACTTATTGCTTGCTGCATTACATGTCTCTCTAGACTTACTTCCTCAGAGTGGTTGGATTTAGGGTTTCGTTTTCAAAGTCCTTGAGATCAAATATTAGACTTTACTATCTTGGCTACATGTTAGGATATGAACAATTACCTAATTTCTCTGTCTCAGGGAATAACAACTGAGATTTTGTGAGTATTAAATGGGTTGGCCCATGTAAATTCGAAGATGAGTACACTGAGGGTCAACAAGGGACAGCTCTTATTACTGAGTAAAATCTTCCCTTTTAGAATTTGAGATGGAGATGGGGAGGAGAATACACAACTCAAATGCCTTCAGAAACTAGACGGGTAATGAAATAGGTGAAATGATTTGTTAGTAGAATTAGGTGCCACCTTCGGAGACTCAAAGTATATGCCTTATTTACAGACTTAAAAACAAAACCAAACACTGTTCTAGCCAAACAAGATTGTGTCTCTTGGCCAGACTTGGCAAGGCCTGTGGGTTGCTCACTGATTTTGATCCCTGAGTAGCAAAATGAATCCAAGTGACCAGTCAGGAGGAGCAGTCTGTGCTTCGCTCTGCCAGCTCTTAGCTTCGTGAACCTGGGTAGGCTTCTTACCTATCTGGGCTTTTGATTCCTCCTGAGAAGCAAAATGAGAAAATGAAGGTTGCTTTTATGGCAGATATTCTATTTAAATGGAGAGAAAAGAGGCATAATGATTTTTAAGACCTTTTCACAGTTTTTACAAGGTGTATAAATAGGAAAGGGCCAGTTATCACCCTTGAGAAGCTGTACAATACGCAATGGTTCCTGAACGAAGGGTGTGCACAGACAGAAGCTGAAAAGGCTTCCTAGGGAGAATTTGGTATTGGATTTCACTACCTGTCTGGTCTCTAAGTGCAGATAGGAGCACAGGATGAGGGAAAAGGAGAGAACAACCCAGATCAAAGGACACAGGCAGAGCCAGAGGGGCTCACAATGAGACAACCATAAGGCCATTTGTTTATTGAAGCAGAAAACTGGTAATAGCAAATGATTCTGTCCAGGCTGCAATATGAGAGGTTTTCAGAACCTGGGGGATATTAAGTGCCTTGGGCATGTGCAAGGTAAATTCTGTATTATGGGTCTTCTGGCAGAAAATCAAACCATCACTTGCAAGTAGGGATTCTACTGCCTATTCTTTTCATGAGAACTGAATTCTTCTTTGCTTTTCTATTACTCAGGTTACCTGGGATCCTGACCTCATTTTCATTTGTGGACAATTACACTTTTCAGAATTGGAGCTACCAATATGCAGCTCCTAGCCTCCATATATTGTGATGTAACTGACCCCCTCTCACTAAGAGGTAGACCTCTGTTCCCTTTCCCCACATTTTAAGATGAGAGTTTTCCATGGTTGCAACTCATAAGGTAGGGCAGAGTGAAGCTTCAGGATTTCTGAGGCTGTCATAAAAAAGAATGCAACTTCAACCTTGGCTGTGTCCCTTGGAACAGTTCATTCCAAAGTGACCTACTGCTGGGGTGGCCATTTGGAAAGATCACAGAGACAGAGATCTATGCCTTAGGAGGCCTTACTTTCCAACAGAGAGAACCAATCCATGTTCTAGATCAGTGAGTGAAGGAAGCTTTGAGATGCTCCATCCCCAGCTACTGTCTGATTGTAACCTATGTGAGACCTCAAGATAGAGCTTACCAATCAAGCTACTGTCATGGCCCTGACACAAAAACTGTGAGAGATTAGAAAAACCTGATTTTTGCCATTTAATCTTAACTATCAGCCTCACTATATTAAGACACTCCTGGATCATGGGGTTCCAATACTTAAAAGTGAATTAGCTGAATACCTTGTTAGGAGTGGGACCCAGTTGGAGGAGGTGGATATATTCATCACTTTCTCCTTGTTGGGAAACAACACCCAACACTCCCAACTGAAGGGAGGAAAAGTTTATTTTGGTTAATGCCTTAGAGGAATTTAGTGAATGGTCGGCTTGCTGCAAGGCAAAAAGTGCATGATTAAAGGGTATGGAAGAGGAAAGTTGATCAACTCATGGTGACCAGGAAGTCCAGAGAAGCCAAGAGACAAGGAAGAAGACATACCCTCCAATGCATGCCACTAGTGATATAACTCTTCCAGCCAGGCATAAATAGCTCTGAGTTCATCTATAGATTAATCCATCTGTACCTCCTTGATCCAATCACCCCCCAAAAGCCCTATTCTAAACACAGGAGATTTTCAGGAACATTTTAGATCTAAACCGCATAGCGAGTCACTAAGGGTTTGCCTTTGAAGGGTATATCTTTACTCTTACCCTGTGCTCCGGTTCTTGGGTACCACTAAGTGAAGAGCTGTGTTCTTCCATGATATTCCTGGCATGGACTCAGCTAATAATGGACTGAATCCTCTGAAACCATAATCCAAATAAACAACTCCTCCTTTAAATTGTAGGTGTTGGGTATTGTGTCACACCAACAAAAAGCTGACCAATACGTGGTTGTTGTTGATTTCAGTCACTAAATGTTGAGGTAATTTTTTGAACAGCATAGACTAATACGTGGGTGTATTTCTGTGTCTCCTTTTGCTTAGATTCTGATCTGTATATTTCTAATACCTATTAGTAAGCTGAATTTTTCTTGTCCCAGCCTTTGCTTCCAAGTGCAATTTTTCACATTTCTGTCCTTGAATTTTACCCCTGATTCCAATCAACCTATCAGCTTTGTGTTGGTTTGAAAGAGATTATAACCATGCAACAAATACTTACAAGAGAAGTAGACTGTCTTATTCACTTTCATCTCTGCAACAAAATACCTGAGACTTGCAAGTTAATGGAGGAGAGGTTTATGTTGGTTCACATTTAGAAGTTCAGCCCAGGTCTGGGAAACTGAAACATAGAAATTATGTGGTGCAGGGGCCTGGGTGGAGGAACAATACTCACTTCATGGTGGCCAGGAAGCAAAGAGCCATGTGGAAAAGGCAGGAAGGGAGATACACTGTCCACAGCACATCACTAGTGACCTGCCTCTTCCCACTGGATTCCACTTTTCACAAGCCCAGCCTATGAGCACAGGTCTTGGCTGGGAGAGCATGGAGTAGAAAGAATCATGGTAAATTGGAGAACTCAAGTCTTATTCATTATCTAGGTCTTGAAGATACATGCAGTGGAAATATGGACCTAATAAAGTGAGATTGGTTTTTTTCAAAAGAAATCAGAATTCTAGACTTTTATAACAAATATTCTGACTTAAAAAATGCTATTCTAATTTAAATAACACCATGCTAATGAAACACAAATATATTCACTGGCCAAACTTAGCCTGGAACCACCAATTTGCAACCTTTGATTTAAAAGATTTTAACTCCATTACATATATCAGGGAGCTGTCAAACCAACAATGAGGAAATTCCAATTTTCCTAGGATGATGAGGACAAGGCAGAAGAAGAAAAATAATATTTGGGGTGTGTTATGGCTTGTATCTAGATGTCCCCCCAAAGCTTCATGTGCTCAGAAGTGAACCTTTGCAGAGGTGGCTGGACCATGGCTGGAATAAAGGGTATATGGTAACTAAATTGACTTAGCATAGTTCAGGGTGTGGGTAATAAAAGCCCCACCTTGGCTGTGGGTGGCATCAATCAATCTGGACGGAGTACAGTAGGAACAGAAAGAAGACTGCTGTCTGCTCTGCCATAGACGGTTTCTCCTTAGCCACACTCCTCTGCCACTCCACCCCGCTCTGGAGCCTGCCGACTATGGACTGAAATTCTATGAGCCTTTAAATAAACCTTTAATCCTTTAACTCTGGGTGTTAGGCATCTGGTCTCAGCAACAAGAAAACTGACCAAGACAAGCGAAGAAAATTACTACTATCATTGGGTTGGGATTCAGTCTTGTAGTAACCGCATAAGCTTAGGTAGTCACAGAGTGAGCCAGGGTGGCCACTGAGTGGACACAGCCACCACACGATGATGGGATGCTTTCCACTCTGCCAAGTGTAGCCACCATCATGCTATACTGAGACTCAAAAGGGTATTGTTTTTAGTGCGAGGTTCCATCTCTATCCACCTGTAGCCTCATTAAACATTTGTTATTTGATAATTTCAGTGCTGCTTGTGACCTGGATACAGATTTTCTGTCACTCAAGAATATCTCAGATTGCATTGTCTTTCTGTCTCTGTGTCTCTGTCTCTGTCTCTGTCTCTGTCTCTGTCTCTGTCTCTCTCTCCCTCCCTGCCTCCTGAAAAATATCTACCCATTTGAACAGATTTTGCTACTTTATTCCTGGAGTCCCTCTTTTCTTCTGGTGAATTCAGTCCTTTTGAAAACAAAGCAATTGCCATCTACTCTGGGACACACAGAACTGCAAGCTGGGTACCCTCTGGGATAGAATGAAGGTCTGCAAGAATGGTAGCACTTAAATTTTATGTTATTCAGGTAAAACCTCACTAAATTACCTCCATAATTTACACAATCAGAAAGATGAGCTCCCTGTCAATAAATACATACAACACTCTGCTTGGAGACAAATGCATCCGGGGTCACTCACACAACCCCATCCTCATAAACTCCTATCCTCCAAGAGGCAATGGAAAAGAAGTGCCGAGATTAATAAAATTCTCTCAGTCTCACCTCCGCAAACTGATTTTATTAATCTGCATGGACAGAACTCACGGCATTTATGCGTTAGAGTACATATTTTAAAAAAGTGATTTTGCCTTCTCTTACGGCTGATAAGCTGGAAAATGTACTATCTGTACTGGGTTCCCAAGCAATAGTGCAAATCAATAAAGAGGTTCCGTTGATGGCTTTTTTGCGGACTCTAGCCACAATTGAACTCTGCTTTCCATCACTCGCTCACCCCGTTGTGTACAAAGAAACAGATATGCAATCTAGCAGGAGCCCCAAGAAAAGGTCTGGCTGTTCTGTCAAAACTATTTAGTTCAATATTGTTCTCCACGTGGCACCATCGCCCTGGACATGACACCCAGCACGTCCAAACAGACATGATTATATATGAGACAGAGAGGCACTTACATCACCGCGGGTTGTTATGCTTTAAAGGACTTTTTCCCCCCTCTTCAAATTAAAAGTTTTCAAAAATGAAATAAAAATAAACCTTTGAAGAAACCAGATTGAGACTGAATTTGGAAGGCCCTCCTGCCTAGTGTATACTAAAGAAACATTTTCTAGGTTTGTCCCTGATGATTTTCCTTGTAGTTGAGAAACACAATCCACTGGGAGCTTTTGTGGCAGAACAAGAATTTTATGAACACGAACTTTACAAAGACTTCCCTTGGAGATTTAAGGTCTGGAAATCAATAGATCAATCAGCAGCTTTTATCAATCTATAATGGTTCTCTCTCTTTGGATGTTTGGATGAAAATGGGATCAACGTAAATTGAACACGGAATCACTTATTCTTACAAGTTAAATTTGTCAAACTGCAAGGCACATAAATGACATGAAATATAATCATTTTTGAATTTGGGAGCCTTCAGGGTGCACGCTGATTGAAGAGAAAAGAGCCAGATGTTTCTTCAGCAAGACTCATAGAGGCAATCTAAATATTCCTCAATCCCCGAGACTTCTGATCGCTTCCCAAAGAAACCAATTCATTAGTTAATTATTGAGTATACTTAGCGTGTAATATATAATTGGCCCAGGGCAAATAGCCTTCAGAGATGGCTGGCTGAGTTTGTAGAATCTGTTTTTGCCAAATTCTTTCGAAGGAAATGAGGAGAAATTAATGAGCACTACCTCATCTTGCTTCCACTTTATTTTTAATGATAAAGGCCTCAGTGTCTGGAACCTCTTCTCCTTTATAAAGTTAACTTGGCAGGTAGCTTATAAGGAGAAGAGTTAGGAGAAAAATATGAAAATTATGTTGGGAAATAAGAGCTCTTCCCCTAGTTTCTCCTGAAAAAAACAGAAAAATCAAGTTGGGTTTGTATTTCCATTTTTCAGATGCACAAAGGTCTCTTGGGGAGAATGTACTTTACTCCTGATTCCAAAGCTTTTTTATAAAATGTTACTAAAATAGGGCTAGAACAGTCCCTCAGACTAATAGCAACAATGAATACAAAAGGAACATTTCCTTTATTCATACAATGTGTTAATTTTATGTAAACTTGATAGTAATTTCAATCCTGGTCACCATTGCCCTTATCCCTATCTTACAGATGAGAAAACAGAGGGACTAGAAAGTTACGTCTCACACAGAATCGCCAGGTAAATTACAGGATGCCTGATTAAATTTGAATTTCATATTAATAATTAATAATTTTACAGGGTACAAATATATCCCAGCAAATGTATCCAATATACTAACAGGCTACAAAATTGAACTATTATTTATGTATAATTCAAACTTAACTGATCACCTCACATTTTGATTTGCAAAATTTGGATATTTGTTGGAAGAGCCAGATTGTCTTCTGATTCCCAATGACAACTCCTAACATTTATATTAAACTACCTCTTGCCCTAAAAATAGAAATTTTGTATTTCAAAAGAAAATTTGAACGACTCCAAATGTAGCAAAGGTAATTACTTATGTAGACCAAGAGAATAGCACCCAACATATGAAGCTAGTTTCCAGCAATGGTCAGATGAGCATTTCTTTTGTCCAGTCAGCCTGGAACAAGGTCTGGGGAAGCAGGAATGAGGTAGAGTCAGAGAGCAGAGTGAAGAGATGTTTATCTCTCCACTAAGAAGGACAGAGTACTTGTCATGGAGACAGCATAGTGATAAAGTGACACTGGCTCTTAGCACCTTTAGGTGACGAGAATAGCAAGTGCCAGGATCTCTGTCCCTTCTCAACTTACCTAGAACAGTCCTATAGTTCAGTACTTTTGAGTTTCACCTCTAATCACTACACAGAAAACTACAGTAGTTAAGAGTAAAAGCTGCCTACCTGTATGATTTCTGTGCCTCAGTTTCTCTCTCTCTGTAAAATGGAGCTAAGAGGATCTATCTCTAGAATTTGTGAGATTCAAATGATACATATGTTAACAGTAGTTAAAATCACATTCAAAGAAAAATTTCCCCCATCAAAGCGAATTACTTACATTAAATTATGTAATGCTTACCACATGGTGAGATCGGTTCTATTAATATCATCCCCATTTCAGCGATGAGAAACTGAGGTATATATATATATAAAGTAACTTGCTGGAGTCAGCAAGTGGCACAGTAGGATTTGAATTCAGGAAGTGTGGATCCTGAATCTTTATCCTGCACACAAAGGATACCAAGACGAGTGCCTGGTGCAGGGCCAGCCCACCGTGCCTGTTAGCTCTTACCAAAAACAGGCAGAGAGGAATTTGAGCACTGCTCTCATTGCCCACATTGCTTCCCCTGACACATTGTTCCATGCTCGTCTATGTGCAAGGACATTCAGGAGCTTCTGAGTCACCCCATATTTCTCAGGCTCCCTCACTAGATCGGGCAGATTCACAACCCAGCTCCTTGGTGTTCCAGCTGCATGGGCTTTGGTTTCAGCTTGAATCTCTTTGTTCCAGCATGATTGCAGTATGAGCCTAAAAAAAATCTCTGTGTTGAATTACTTGCCCCAATTGCTCCTCCATGTTTTACCCAGAGAGCTTCTTCTGCGATAGAAATCGAGCCATATCTCTTCTCATCTGAGGGCCTTCTATGACTCACCAGTGGCTTCAGGAAAACATCTCCACTCCTTAGCCCCATCCTGCAAATCCCATGGCCTACTCATTTCTCTCTGGCTCTTTCCCCATAGGAACCCCATCTTTCATTTCCTCACAGCTCTTTCATTTCCCTTAATGTGCCTTATTCTTTCATTCCTTCATCCCTTTATGATGTTGTTTCTTCTTCTTGGCATGTCTTCCTCTTTTTTTCTGCCTGTTAAATCCCTATTCATTCATTGGAATTCTGGCCAAGGACCATATAGTCTGGGAAACTTCTTTTGTCACCCTCCATTTCTCTCACAGCGTCTGAGTTTCCTCACCTCTCTTCTCACTAGTCCTGAGTGTCTTAAGGGCTGGGCTTGTCCATGATTTATCTTGGTTATCTCCACCTCTGAGCAGACAAATTTTACCTTTAGTGATTCCACCTTAGTAACTCTCTGCCGAAAAAGCAAAACTAAATACAACAGCCTTCAATCACACATACACACACACACACACACACACTAACACACGTAATAGTAATGGAACTGGAAGACAATGAGATTAAACTCATTTCTTGCAGGGAAATTGGGGAATGCTAACCTTGGTGGCTTAGATTGTGCATCCTTTTTTATGGCTAGAGTGATCAGCCACCTAAAACTACATGCATTTGTGTTGTTAGAGCCCTTGTACCAAAAATTTAGGGCTTAAATCAATATATCAGAGCATATAAATATTTATAAGTGTCCTGCTAAGAAGCAGAAACAGCTGGTTATTTCTAAACCTTAAAAGGCACAACTATAAATGTTTTTCACAAAAGAACTATATACAAGGGAAAGAATCCTGCCAGCCCTGGTGGATGGGTGAGGTCACTAACTAGCTTGTCTGTCTTCTTTCGAGAAACACCGTTAGTATGGGGGAAGGGAAGTGAAAAAGGAACAGCAGTGTGATCAGAAAATTGGACAGGCACAGTTTCTTAAGGATATTTAACTCTTCCTCTTTGATGCCAACTTTTTAGAAATGCAATGTAATTAAGTTCGAATTGCTTATTTCCCCTGTCTAAACAAGGCAGGTGGTTTGTTAGTATTGCATATTAATTCAAATCTAACCTATTCCCTTCTAAGTAAAAATTTGCCTTAAAATTAGTAAGGAAGGTGAAAAATCAAAGTTGATCTCTAGTGTTATTTTTGGTTATTGATTTAATAATATTAAAAATTAAATTCCATATTTAGTTATGTAAATTGTCTTTTTCTTGAAATCTTAGACTAGATAACTGAAGCAGTTTTATAAAAACTAATAAATTGCAAGTGGAATTAGGAGCTCAAAAGTCCTATTTCATTTTGTCTTCTGAATATAAACACTATCTCATCCTCAGCACAAGTTCATCTTATCTTCTCTTCGTCCTATACCTGGGCTCCCCATCCTTGTAGTTTGGGGGCATAGTCCTATTTTTTTCTTGAAGATTCCATTGTCAGCTCCATTATCACTGTCTTGCCTGGGTTCAATCAACCTATTTTCAGTGGGAAGAGAATTAAGCCATTAAATGAGTTGGGAACACAAGACTTAGGGCTAATGAAAGGATGCTGGACATGAAGATTCTATGACCTTGACATTTTCAAGAGTTATATTTTTAAGCAAAAGGTATTTGTACCTTTTGAAATTCGAGGAGATTTAGAGAAGGTCTGAAGAGATAGGCCCCTGTAAGTTTGGATTCGAGAAGCTGTATTGTTGGAATTGTGGGGAAAGTACCTCATGTTGCCTGGCAAAACTTAGTTGGACTTTAGCACAGGGCAGTGGGGGTGAAAGGAGAGAAGGGAGAGCGTGGACAATCATACGGTTGAGTCTGGGGCCCCATACAATGCTCTCGGAGAAGTCGGGGAAGCCAAATAGATGCATTTGTGAAAATGGATAGCACACGTTTTTCTGTTACACTGGGCAATGGGCCAAAGGTTGATCTGGCCCGATCCTTCACTAACCTTCAGCGTGGTCTTCCTCTGGTCCTTCAATAAAGTCAATTACACATTAATCATTATGTAAAGAAATAGGCTTTTCCTGAGTTGTCCTCTCCTGCCTTGGGTCCTGTTCCTGTCTTCTCCACCACTTTCCTAAATTTTTAATTTCACATTTGTTTATTCATCTCTGTATTATCTGTAGATTTTCATGACATTGAAAGCCCTATGAAGGCAGAGCTCACTGAAGGTCTAAAGAATAGTATACTCCATGGTGTAGAGCAGTGTCAATAAATGTTTGTTGGCCAAATACATCAAATCCACGATTTCACTTAAAAAAAATTGGCTAGGAAACCATTGTCCTAATCTAGAAGAGATCAGTATCTGGTAGTAGGATTGGTACCAGAAATAGCATCTAGGAATGATGATTGGATCCTCCTGAGATGCTGTATTTGACACATTAGAGACACAAGCCCCACCTTCACCATGTTTGTGATTTCTAAAAGCCAGTAAAACAAATGTTGCATGAATGCGTGCTTGGTATGAATTAAATCTGGACCATTTTGGGAAAGTGTAAGGTTTAGTCCCATCCATCACCATGGTCTCTAAATTCTTTATGACTCAGAGCTGCTGCTGCAAATTACTCTTTCCCCTAGCATCTCTCATGTTTTTCAATAGGAGTCTGTGAAAAGTTCCAAGCATCACACAAAGCCCAATTTTGCAATGTCTTTTAGAGTTTTTTAAAACTAAATTAGGCCTATTCTATTACAACCAGGAATGGGAAGTAGCCATTAAATCATTCACTTAAGATATCTTTATTTTGTTGACTCACAAGATTTGACTCTTGTTCCTTCAAAGCCTTCTCAAACCATATTTGGAGAACTCAGAGTTGGTGGGTTTATTTGTGTGCAGAAAATATTGAGGTTTTTTTTCACTTCTTTGCTAAATCATTTAGATTTTCTTACAACAACTGGTGCTCCTCCTACTTTGTCTTGCATTTATTCATGTAACTAAATAAAAACTTTGCTGCATTTGTCAGCCAACTGAAACCAACATCATGCTTGTCTTTCCTTTTTTTTAAGTTGTTCATCTCTAACCTGATCTTTGAATGAGAACTTTTGAAAGAAAAATACTTGCCACAGTGCATTATTCAAAGACATCGTGATTCCCACACAAAAGCTTTTCCATAAATTCAAATGATGTAAGAATTAATGACATAATAGGGATGCATATTCATTTCTGAGATAATTTGAACGGGCTTTGAAACCTGGGTATTCCCACATCACATCAAGTAATACCGTATGCAAACTTGTTAACACGCGAAATTAGCCTGGAACTCTTGCAGGCAGAGGAGAAAATCTGCCCTTTTGAGCTTCCTGCTATTTCCTGCCTCTTGTCAGGCTGGAAATGTTTGGAGACCGCCTTTCTCCTGGTATTTCAGCATGCTGGCTTCTGGTCCCAGATGGAACCAAGAAAAGCAGAGGAGTGTGAAAAATAAAAATATTTTCAATGTTGTTAACCCAACCTTTTAAAGCCTTAAGAGATTTCCTCTGGCTTGGTGAAAGAGATGATTAGAATTGAGGGGTGCTACTTTTAGCCCCCAGGCCAGATAACATGTGTTCTCATGTTTCTAATGTCATAAAATATACCTTAAAATAACTGAAAATCAGATCATTTGCAGGTTCAGCTGAGCAATTTGGCTTTTAAAAAATACAGAAACAAACTATTATTCTTTAAGGTAGGATCCTCCCATGCTTATGGAAGTTTCTAAAAATATCCAGCTCTGCTGTGTAGGCCTGTGAATGACTGTTCCAGTGGGAAATCCCAGGTGAATTTTCGCCCAGACCCCTGAGGCCCATGATCTTCTAACATCTCAGAACAGACTCATTGGTTAACAGGCAAAGGTATGGAAGCCATTGTTCTTGCTACACTGTGAGGAGTAACAAGAGAGAGACTTGATCCAGGCATTTTCTGTAAAATAGATTAAATCTTATTCTGATACTCAGAGTTCTCAACAAATAACCAAGTGAAAAAAATTTAAATTTCAATTTCCTCCAGAATTTTTATACTAACACAGAGATCAGCTATGTGTATGGCTTGTTTCTTATGGCTTTTTATTCTCTTGAATTGAGAAAATTTTCCTATTTCATCTGGGAGATAAAGAAGACCACTTTAAATATCTGAGGTTATTAAGGACTTTTTTTTTAAAGTGATTAAGGTTCTAAAGCTTATCAAGTTCTTACTAACTTCTAGACATTTTATTAGTCACGTGCATGAGTTGTGTCATGTAATTTACAACGTCTGATCATACAACTGTGTTAGATTGAATAATGATGCTCAAAGATGGTCACAACCCAATCCCCAGAACTCATGGATATAGTACCTGACATGGCAAAAGGGACTTTGCAAATATGTTTCAAGCTAAGAACCCTATCATAGGAAGACTGAGCTGGATAATATCTGGGTGGACCTACTGGAATCTCAGTGGTCTTTTTAAGAAGAAAGCAGGTGAGCAAGAGTCAGGTAAAGTTAAAGCAGAGAGCAGCAGAGAGAGAAGCATGCTGAAGACTTTGAAGAGGGAGGGAGAGACCACAAGCCAAGAAATGCAGGCCACCTCTAGAACCTGGCAAAAGAAAAGAACCAGATTCTTTCCTAAACCGTCAAGAGGATCTACCTACTGATATTTTGATTTTAGCTCAGTGACACTGAGGTGGACTTCAGCCATCCAAAACTGTAAGAAAATATATTTGTATTGTTTTCAACCATTAAATTAGTGTAATTTGTTATAGCACAAATAAGGAAGTAAAACACTTTAATTTCTTACTATGTGATACACACTGAGCTAAACATTATACACATGAAAACATTTAATTTTAACAGACATTCTTTGTTTTTCACAGGGAAGGAAATTGAAGATGAGAGAAATTGAGAATTCTGGGCTAATAAGTAGTGGTATTTGAGCTAATGGTATTATGGATTGCCTAATCTTCATATCTCTTGTATTTCACTCAGTGAAATACCAAAAAGAAGAAGAAGAAGAAGAAGAAGAAGAAGAAGAAGAAGAAGAAGAAGAAGAAGAAGAAGAACTTTGTAAGTATTATTCTTTACAAAAACCCACTATGAGATCACCATTATTCCCATTTATAGATTGGAAAATTGCAGTTTATAAAGATGCAGTAATTTGACATAGGTCATGAAATTGAAAAAAAATCAGAGTCGAGAGTTTAACTGTACACTATTATTCCCAAATTCCTGAGTGCCATAACTGCAAGGCCTTGGGAATAAGGCAAAGCTCAAACTACCATTAAGCGGCCTTTGGGCTAGTTGCTTGTCATTTCAAAACTTCAAGGTTTTCTTCTTGGAATGGAGATAATAACTCATTTTTATAAGTCATTTGTGTGAGTGATATACAAATTTTACCATTATGTTGACATATAAAAAGCTCTCAAGTCATGATTATCTTATTGTAAATTAGATAACACAAGAAACTCTGCTACTTCATCCACGAAAAACCTGAATTCTACTTTCCACGGAGTTTTCATACTTGGAGGAGGCAGCTGCCCAGTCAGTAACTATTTTTCTCAGCTCCACTTGTGTCTAAGTGTGGCCTTGGGCAGCATATTGTCAAGGCAATGTGAGTAGAAGTTATGTTGCACTAAGCCGTTGTTGCCTTTGGAAGAAATTGTGCTTCCATCCCTTTTCCCACACCTCTTACTGAATACTGAGACCTGTGAGTTGCTTGGGAACAGTGTAGCCACAGACAGAGGATATTGCAAAACTGAGTCGCCACATGGAAGAAAGAGGCCAATCAATCAGCAGCAGCTGTGTAGATTGTAATATGAACAAGATGAAAAGTATTGCTTCGTAAGCCTCTGAAAATGTGGGGTTTGTTGTTAGAGCTGGTGTCAGCATAGGTATAAACACACAGACTCTCTGTTCTTTCTTCTACTCTTTGTCTCTTCTGAGCTTGCTCTGCCCACCAGTTCTATCTTTGGTGTCACTTAATGCAATGCAATTTTATTACAGAATACACAGTGTACATTGCAATGTTTATCAATTGTCTCAATGTTATTCTTCCTAGTATTTTTCCTTGTTCCAGGACCCAACAAAAGGGAACCTGTGTTGTGCTAGTCATTATTTCTTTGCAGCATCCTTAAATTAGCACTAACTCCTCTGCCCTTTAAAATGCTTCTTGGCTGGTACTTTTGAACAGTGTAGGTCAGTTACTTCTGAGAATACGTCCCTCCATCCAGGCTTGTCCGTTTTTCCTATTGATTGCATACATAGAATATCTTTCATTTAGAAAGCCCACAGTAGTGAAGTGTTGCTTTTTTCCATAGTAGGAAGGACACAACTCTAGGTTCTTTTTAATGTTGCTGATGTTCAGTCTCATCCACTGACTCAGCTCAGGTCTACCAGGATCCTCTATTGTAAAGTTATAATTTTCCCGTGTTACGTAAGCTTCAAATATATATATATATATATATATATATATATATATATATATATATATATATATTTGAAAGAAGCTATTTGTTTAAAATCATAAGCAAAGGCATAGACCTTTTAACATTCCACATATGGATGTAAAATGACGTCGGGTGCTCCATAATTTACATCAGGACCCTCTGATATGGGGGAGCCTATGAAGTTAAGCTTTGATGCTCATAAAATTAAAGGTAACTCTAGAGATTCTAATATTAAAACTAACACCTCTTCATAATAATTTTCATGGATTCACAAATTGACAAAGAGAAATTCTATTGTTTTCATTGGCTTTGCTTTTGCCTAAGCTCCCTAGAAGCCAGAGCCGGAAGACAAGTGCTGCCTCACAACTAGGAAGTACAAACCACAGAAAATGAGAGAGGGGAAAGAGGTAGAAAGGACAGAGGTATTGCAGTATGGTGGGTTCCTTCTCTGCCCCTGCTTCGTGCTGTGCTTCAGAAGGTCACTGAGCAGGTGATGTTTCCGCAGCAAGCAGGGCGCTTGCCTGGAGAGACTAAATGAGAGCTCAGATGGTTGAGCAGCTACCAAGCTCCTGAGCTATATAGGTGAAGCATGAGTCCTCCAAAAACTTGGTTGAAAGCATCATCTGGACCTCTGTGACTTCCAGGGTACAGATTCCATGCCTTCTAGAACTGATGGGGTAGTCAGAAACTCAGCATGAGGCTTGTTGCCTGGACTCCACGAGGGAGAGAATGAGGAGAGGTAGAGAAACAAGATAACTAAACACTGCCAGACCCCAGACAGTGAAACTATATGGGTAGCGCAGCCTAGCTAGGCCTGCCCAAAATCAAAAGAGACATCCATCTGATCTTGTAATAGATGCATTTCTTCTCCCAGTCTGTTTTCTTACTTTTTTGGCAATGCATGGCTGAGCATCTGAAAGCATCTTCATTTCAAACTTCTAAAATAGACAACTGATGCAAGTTAACCTACCAGATATTGGAGTTGTTTTACAGTTTACAGTGTATGAAGATTCGGCCCTTTACATAATGATTCAGCAAAGTTAAAGAACGTTGCATAAGTTGAGTGTGCAATTTTTTTCCCTGTAAGTATTTTAAAGGACAGTGTGGGGGAGGTGATAAGAGATAGCTCTTCCATTCCAGTGACAAAAGAGAATCACTGTGGAGAATTTAATGTGCTAATTAAGGTCTATAATGACTGACACACATACAGGTGCTCAATGAGGAAAGAAATGTAATAGACCGGGTCAGGAGATTGAGAATATGTTACAGAAATTTTCCCTCCTAATAAAATGAAAATGACTGAATTGAATATAGCAGCTCAAGTGAAAGATTCAGTTAGTCCTCCTGTTTCTGGAGAAATAAACATGAGTGCTTTAGGATAAATATATTTCTCCGAGAATATTTCCATTGTGGGGAACTGGGCAGTTGGATGAGATGAAAAGACTACACTATTAAATGGGGTCTTGAAACATTTAAAGAATCCAAGAAACAATCCAGACCCTGTTCTTTGATCTGAGAGACCAGCATATAACGAGAACGTTTTGTGATACTGCCAGGTCAGTGCCAGCTGTTTATAACATCACATTAAGGGAGAGAGTGGAAGGTGGGAGTGACAGTTAAGACACAGATATGCAGTACTGTATTCATGTTTTTCCTGGAGACCAGCTCTCAAACATGACTTTCATGTTCTTTATGAAGACAATCGATGAATTAAGTGGGCAGGAAAGAACGAATGAAGCTATCTCCTCTCCTTCTAGAATCGTTTGATTAAATGGTTAAGTAAAAAAGAAGCATACGGAAGAGCTTGCTTTGCATTTCAGGAACTTCTGGAACAGAAACAAAGGTCCGCTTGTTTAGACCTCACACAAAATAATTCTAAATATGGCATTTTAAAAACAAACACAGTAAAATGCAATCCTTAACTAAAGATCCATAAGAGACAAACAATTACAATAATTCTTTTACTGTTGTTATTATAACTATTAATTGCATTTCCTTCACGATGAGTGTTGTTTAGCTACAGTGGTTTTTCATAAAAGAAAAATATTGGCTTTTTTTGGGTGCTAATGAAGAGGAAAGAATATATAAAATTTTTAAAGTGCAGAATTAATTATTTTGAAGAATAATTACAGACCACAAATTATCTGAAAGCAATACTGCTTATAAAATCTCCAAAATTACATAGTTGTGTGTCCATAAATATCATTTTAACAATCATTTTGCTTGTCTTGCTAGCAGTTTGTATCGAACCAAAGCTCAGAAATAGAGAAGTCACTCAATCAGAGTGACATCATGGGGCTTCCATATTCTCCCTCAATGACTTCCAGATCAAATTTTCTCTGTGTATAAGTGAAAAGATGATGTTTCTAACAGTCGGCCCTGCAGACTCAACCTGGGATCTGAAAATCCAGCTGTGTTCACTTTGCTTCTTATGCCGTTGCCGTAATGAACACGCTACATGGCTGGCAACTGTGTTGATGGTGCGTGAGGTTGAATATAATCTAGCTTGTCTCTTCTGTGAAGGATTTTCTGACCCTGCTTGTCTAAGAAGAATAAAGAAAAATGAGAGGGCTTTTTTTTGATCTTTTAAAAAATGTTTGTTTGTGTGTTTTGGGAGGGATTAGAAAAGGACTTGGAAATACAGAGAGCATGAAATTACTGAGTAGGACAATTCTGCTTTTATGGAAACATTTGAATCATTCTCTACATGATGCGTTCTCTATCAGGGGATGGTAATTGAGGCTCCGTGCACCTCACCAAAGAACAACCCACACACTTGTCACTGCTGTGAGAAAGGATGGTTTCTGTGGGCAGCAAAATATTTAATAGTTTAATTTGCAACTGATGTCACTAGATGCAAGCAATTCAAAATCATCTGTGTGGTAAGTGAACAGGGAGTTTTATAGCACTTGCGACTGTTGCTGTTTGTGGCATTTGACCTACCGGTGTTGTAGTCATATCATTCTTAGCTGCTCTGAGCCTTCTAGAGTCATACCTATTGTCTGTCCAGAAGCACTTCTTTTAGATTTTTCACTCACTTTGTGTTTCTTTCTCTTGTCACAGAAATCTGCCTGTTGTTTTTGTCTTATCTACCCTGCCACACCGAAGTAGTCAGCAGGGGAACAGATATGAAGGCATACTATGAAAAAGGGTTAAGGAGGGTACATGTAAGCATGGTGCACAGAGCACAGTGCAGGCAAGTGTCAGTCTTTTTAAGAAGTGTAATGATAGACTGCAGATGCCCAGAGCTCAGGAGGATGGGAAGATAGGAAGGTAGACGGAAGATTACAGACAGGGTGCACTGAAAACAGACTACAAAATCGAGTTAGAGAGGGGGCTGTGGAAGCCAGTTCCATCAACTGTAACTTACCTTTCTCCTTTCCCTTCTGTTATTTGGATCTCAGTTTGACTTTCCAGAAATACAGGTTCTCCATTGCATTGTTACTCTGCATCACACCAGCGCTTCTTTTCCCTTCCCGTGACTGAGCACAGACTATAATTATCTTGTCTAAAAAATTGAATTTGTACATATCTTTGTAAAAATTACAAGCTCTTTGAGTCTTGGGATGACATACTGAGATCTCAGTAAATACACTAAAAAGGAATAAAGTGATGTACTGTACATATGACAGCCAGGAAAACTTGAAGTATGGCCAAAATGAATAGAAAGAGCATTTCAATGAAGGGAAAGAACATATCCTATAACTAGAAGCTGAGATTTGCATTCTAAAGTTACTGAGATTTCTAATCTGTTTTGAGCTTCAATAGACGAAGGAGCTAGTTAAGGCTTCTCCACTGATTGGGTGCAACAGTGTCCAATTAAGTTGTCTAAAAACCTTGGAACCTTGGGAAAGAGAGGTAATGAATGATTTGGGAATCAGGACACCTAACATGTTGTAAACTTCGTAAGCCATCTCACATCTTAGAAAGTGAGAATTTTTTTCCACCTTTTGGGTCTGAAATCTGGAGCTGGCTGTTTGATTTCTGGGTAGATGAAATGTTCTGGCAATTCAGCACATATCACAAGGGATCTCCCGAGAGAAACTAGAGCTGATGAGTGACACAGTTTGTGTTGGTTGTCTCCAGTACCTCTTCAAGCTTCAACTCTACACAACTCTTCCTCCAGGAAACGGGCCACTCAACATTTGAAAAATTAAAAACTACTGTGAAAAAACCTAAATTCATAAAAACATTTTCTGAGAGCTTATCATTACTTGAAACACAATGCAGTAGATGCAATATGGAGGGAAGACAAAAACCCACATATAAATCCAACTCCATCAGCTTGTGCCTTTCATACCTTAAGTGATTCTGCTGTTTCTCTTGAGATAGTTTCTTCATCTATAGTGTACTAATCATTACGAAGATAAAAATTTGTGACTGTATTTCTGCAATTCTAAATTATAAACATTTTAATAATTACTACACTCATTAACACAGAAATTGACCTTTCTAAGCTGAGCTTAGCTCAGTTAACCAACATTTTTTAAGCACACAGACTTTGAAGTTAGATAGAGCTATCAATCAGTTGCTATGAAAGTTTAGAAATCTTAACTTTTCAGTACCTCAAACTTTTCATCTCTAGAATGGGTTTAAAGATAGGGTCTACTTCGTATCATTGTCTTGGACATTAAAAAAAGTAATCAATGAAAACACTTAGTGTAATGCTTGGAACACAGTCGGGGGTCAGTACATCTTTATTAGACATTAACTGCTCACCATAGGCTGGCCCTTGAGACTTGAGTGCAGGTGCATTTACAGAGGACGACCACTAGATGGCAGATGCATCATTTTTATTGCTCAGATTGGTACCCAGCAGCACTTTGTCTTCTGATTCTTCCTGGCATTCAAGGATCTTGGTAGACCTCAGAAATAGCATTTTCAGTGGAGTAATTACATCTGTTGCTTATAAATAATAATCGCTAATAATATTTTTATATAATAATTTAGGATAATTTTAAAAGATAAAAAACATGTAAAATAATATATACACTCTCTTCTAAAAATATCCAAGAAAGAATATAGATAAAATAAATTTTTTTGAAATGTATGATGTATATTCAATGATAGAACTGATCTACAGGTCTGAGGAAGAGCGAGAAGTACTGAGCTAAGCAATATCGAGTTTGTATCTTTATGAAGCTTATAGTCTAGAAATATAAAATGTGATACCCATGTAATGATATGAAGTCGCATACAGTGATACAATGTGATATATAATAATAATATGATATAACAATAATGACGTCAGTGATAATACCACATAATCAAGGCAGAGTCCTTAATCAATGGCTGTGATAGCTCAATTAACTCTCAGATGAGTAAGGAAGTCTTCCAAAGGGTGACTCTGGAGTTATACCTTGAAAGTCATGAAGATAGCACTGGCCACACCTCCAAATGCACAAAGAAGGGACAGCTGGGACCGGGAATGGAGCCCTTGGGGGACACGGAGAAGCGCCTGCGCCAGACCATGCAAGGACAGCAGTCACACGGAGGGGCTCGTAGAGTATCATGAGGTAGTAAGATCCAAGTAGTCTTGGGAAAATAACTTGAACCTGGAAGACTAAATGTTACGGAGGCATCAGAACTAATGAATGTCAATCCATTTCATCGTGATCATCATGATAGTACTTTTACTTCCTCCACCTCCTCCATCCACAGCTTTGGAAATGGATATTGACAGTCACTAAATAGACCTTTGCTGAACAGTCTGTTTGGAACTCAGAGTTTAGTTCTCCAAGAGCTAATTGGGCCATAGGCAAATTTGCCCTGGGAATCCATTTGAGGTCTCAGGGTAAATTAGGCATTGATTACTATCCGTCATTCCGGTCATCTGATCACATAGATCTTTGGAGCCGTGTTTGATACGTTTAGACTTTATGTGCAGAATACTGGGAACATATTAAAGAGTTACAGCAAGCAAGTGAAAAGAATTTGGGCTGGAACAAAGTCAAAGTTTAGAGGCTAGCTAGAGTGGATTCACGGACAGGTGAACAAGGTTATTTCAGCCCAGTGCCAATAGCACTGAAGAAAATGGGTAGGTCTGTGAAGTTACAGGGTAAAATGCCAAACACAGCAACCTACTAAGAAACTGAGTTTTCTCAAAGACGCTGCTAATTTTTAATGCCAACATGAGTCTTCATTGCTAAGCCCTCACCTCAAGATCTGTAAGAGAAAACCAAACCCTAAACGTGCGATCATACAAAGATTTTACAGGTTCCTGATCTAGGTCGTTACTACACACTTTAAGTGCTTTAGAATGTTGCTGGCGTTTTACCTTCTTGAGGAAAGCAAGGCTGTGCTGAGGTAGCAAACAGTGATAAAGTCACAGTGACTTAACACTGCACAGGCTTGCTCGTATTATGGGACACCTTCATTGTGGGTTAGTGAGAGATGACTCAGCTCCACATGGTCACTAGGGGACTCAGCCTGACGGAAGCTCAGCTGGCTCTTAGTTACACCTCTGGCACACAAGCCTTCCTTGGCTGGCATTGCAGGGGAAGAGAGGGACCCGAGAATCCTCCCTGCAGCTTTTCACCCCGCGTCCCAGAAGTGACCTAACATTTCCATACACACATCTTGGATCAGCTGCGTGGTCCCATCTACCTGGAAGACAGTAGGTGGATTAGAGAGAATTACAGTCTTCGCTACACACACACACACACACACACACACACACACACACACACACACTGGTCATTTTCCTTAAAGGAACATTGAACAAATTCTTCCTCTGAGATATTGCACCTGGATGAGGAGGAAAGAATGAGTGGCCCGCGGTGAGAGATGAATCTTGGATTGTCAGCTAGGCTCCCCTGCTGGCTAAGAGAGTTTCTGGCACCAATAAGCAGGATTTAACATTGGGCTGTCACAGTATTACACAGAGAGTAAGTCAAGAGCAGAGGCAGGCTTATAGAACACTACACATTGCATACATGTATTGAAATATTATTGTTACCCATAAGTATGTACATCTGTGTCGATAAAAATCTTTTAAAAACTGTTTCAAGACTTGGAAATGCTAACTATGCTGATTTGATCATTGGACATTGTATACATAGGCTAAATTATCACACCATGCCCCATGTATATGCCCAACTACAATAATAATAATAATAATAATAATAATGATTTGGTTTTATTTTTAAAAACATGATCCAAAAAACAGAAGAAAGAGATGCAAAGTATCCGCTGCACTGGTTTGTCTTCCAGAATACCCTGTCTGTGTAGATGAGGACGGGTCATTTCTTCCTCCCTCAGCCTCTGAAGTTTTTTCTAATTGAGATTAAAGCAGATGCAGCTCCTTCTCAAGGCCTGGTTATTGACAGAAAGGATTCAACTGACAGGAAAAGCAACCTGAGCGGTGCACAGTCTGAGGTAAATTCCTCCATCCTGGCAGCCCAGGCCTCCTTCTGAGTGAATTTCAGAGTCCTGCGTTGCTTCCTTGAGACATGACTGACTGCACATCCCTAGTAGCTGGAGGGCCTTTGTCCTCCGCTCCTCTTAGCTGGTTCTAAATGAAAAGTAACACAAATGGAGTCCAGGGGTCTTTCTTCCTGTGTAACTGGTTTCTCACCAACAGAAACCTTTTCCAGAATAGCAGGGTGCTATTTAGGTTCACAGTTGGCTCAGCTTGGGACCCTGCCATCCACTAACCTTTAGCCATCCTTTCCCCAGGCAGAAGATTTCTTCAAATTACTACCCCAGAAGCTCTGAAGTTACATAATATAGAAGAATGATTGCTTTTGAGATCAAATCTGCATAACTGGGGATGAAACATAATTTTTGGAAAGTGTATATTGTGTGTGTGTATTCCTCTCCACCTAAAAATGCTATTGCTTGTCATATAGTAAAATGCCACAAACGTATTTGATAAAAATACTTCAGTCTGTGTGGTCACAGTTTAAGTGACTACAGTAAGTTACTTCTCTCTGGTCTATTTTCTTTCTTGGTAAAGTGGATTTTTTCCAAATGCAAAGGGCCAATACTAAACACTGCCTACATGACTGAATTGTTTCATAATAAAATAATGTATGTGAACGCTCTTGTGGAATCTTTTAATCACTAAAAAATAAAGTATCATTAAGCAGTCCCCTCCCACAGTTGGGGAAGATGACTGAAACAAGAGACTTCTTAAAATAATTTGCTTTGTAGAAAAATGGATACACCTTGAGACCATAATGCTCAGTGAAATAAATAAATCAAATGCATGAGCTTAATTATTGCATGGTTTCTCTTATATAACAAACCAAAATATAAATAAAGAGCAAAATAAGAGATGAGTAATAGGAAATAGATCTTTTGCCAAAGGGAAGGAGACTAAAAAAATGAAAGGAGGAGGAAGAGACGGGAGAAGAGAATAAAGAAAGAATTCAGATGTGTCCTGTGTATGTATCAGCTCCCCAGTAGGAATATAATCATTATGGACTGCAAACATGAACCAGGAAAGAGTAAAAATGAAAAAAAAAATACTTTGCCTTCCCAGGTGTTAATGCCACCTACAATCCATCGAAAATATTAATAGAAGGCCAAAGCACAATGACTATCAAGCATGATTTTCAAACAAGCAGCCACAATCACCCGTCTCCTTCACAATGCTTTGATGAATTAGTTTGGTATGCTCTTCACTTTTAAAATGAATTAAGACAACTCCTGTCACTTTACAATGACACAGAGGCATGCTATTTTGCATCAGTTATGGACAGAGCTGTACAAGGCCTAACTCAACAAAGCAAATGAGCAGATCAGGATTTAAGGGGCCACTTACTCATTAGGTTAGGGGACACTTTCTCTAGAAATGTAGTGTTCATCATCCTTGAAATATAAACTAGTTATATTTCAAATAATGATAAGTTGAAGTGTTGTTATGAAAAGGAAGACACAGATTTTCTATAAATGTGTTTTTCCTTGTGATAATATGTGAAATTACATTCCATGTTAAATTGCTCGAGGCAAGCAAGGTTTAATATGTATCTAAATAATTAAGCTAATTGTGTAAAAATATATTTGCAGAATCCACCAAATGTGTTAATACATTTCACATCATGTTTACCCATTTTACATGATTAAAGTTTGCTTTGTGAAACAGTCTCCAAAATACTGAAAGGCCTCAGAGTCTTCACAATTTTTTTGTCAGTACAATTTTTTACTCAGTACTTCCTGGAAAGGAAATACTGCAGCAATATTAAGAATCAACAGTACACTCTCTTCTCCTTTCCTCCAATACCTTCTTTTTCTTCCTTCTTTATTGAAGTTGAAATTCTTAACCGTATGCTTTCTTTCACACTTTCATATCATATTGTTGAGTGTCATCCTAAAAACAAGGCACATTCCTGCAGGTCCGTGTTCCCATCTCAATTAATTTTGCAGGACCAACAGTCTGCAATTTGCCAACAGCCTCTCCTTCCAGCGTGTGGGCCAGGCTGATATCACATGACCTTCTCAATCCTTCCCACACGTGAACTGCACAGAACACTGGGTGTGACAAAGGATACCGCTGTGAAAATTATGCGAGAGGGTTGACAGCATTACTGCTGCTCGCTGTGTTGTAGAGGGACTATCCATTATGTTTTGGTGTGTGAAGAGTGATATAGGTCAGGCCCTATTTTGGCATGTGAATGTGTTGTTAATGCCAAATGACTCAGTTTTTGACTGGTGTGCATTCGTGTTTCTCCGTTAACACTCTTTACAAGGCAAATATAGAAGAGAAGTTCATCTCTGAAAGTCTCTCCCACTTTGCCCCTGGGAGAAACCCTTAGCCCTCTTTGAATTCCTGTTCTTGGCTAGCTCCTGCCTTGCCTAGCCCCCTTAGAGTCTTCTCCTCAACTCTCTCCCTGACTTTCCTTTTGCCGCTGCTTGTGAGTCTTACATACACAGGCCGCCCTCTGAATCCTCTAATTCTACCACCAAGGATCCGACCAGCATGGATGGTAAATACCTGGAGAAAAGAATTCTCCAGAATTTGTACAGAAAACGTAACAATTTTTCTTGTGTTTATTCCCTAAAGAAGTCAATATAACAACATATGTACATGCATGTACTTTGTGATACAAGTATATGGGAGGATTGTGTCGGTCCTTTACCAGTATTATGTCAATTTGCATAAAAGTTCTGCAAATCTACTGATTTTGCTATCTGTTGGGTTCGTAGCACCAGTCCCCAGTGGATACTGGTGAACAACAGTGTTTATCTCACACTGTATTAGAATTTTATCATGCAGATTCAAACTTCCCACTTAATGGGGCCACCAGTGGTCTATGGTTCACTCAGTTTGGTACTTCCTGACTGGTACAATGCAGAGATGTTGTGAGATACAACTCTAACAACTACCGTGTCCACTAAGCTCTATGGGAGAAAGTTGCCCATTGGTGGCCATAGCATATGTGGATTAAGGACTTCTGTGTTGTATGTTTCTCTCTATTTGTATGAAGTTGCTCTTAAAACTTTTTTATCTTTAGTTTCTCTCCCAACTTACCTTTTGTGACAGTCAATTAGCTGCCTAGGGAAATGCATTGGTTTTGTGTGGTGCAGAAGCCATTTAGTGTAGCGCAACTGAGGCAGTGAACTAGCTTAACCTTTGGCCAACTCAACAGTGGGGTTGCAGGAAGGTGAAGATTCTGAATTTGGATGGTCCTCGTGTTCATCTTCTGTCACCTGATCCCCTTTGCTTTTATCCACCACATTCTCCCACCCTCTGTCAGCATCTCTGTCTGCAGCTCAGCTTCTTTAGTTAAAAGTAGTGGTATCTACTTTTTTAGGATATTTTGAGAATTGAAGGAATACATAAAAATATCTAAATTGCCCAGGATAATAAGTGTAATGGAAATAGTACATAATGAAAAATAGTACTAAGTGGAAATTATCATCATCATTATCACAGCCCCTAATCTTTGCCTTAGATATGATTCTTTGGCTCCATCCCAGCATCCTCCCTGGACTTGTGCTATACAATATGGTAGCCACAAGTCACATGTGGCTGAAGAGAACTTGAAATGTAGCTAGGCTAAACTGAGATGTGCTCTAAAAATAAATACGTGCTAGATTTAGAAGACTTAGTACCCAAGAAAGCATGTAAAATAGCTCATGAATAATTTTTATATTGATTACATCGTAGAATTGTAGTATCTTTAATAGAGTGGATTACATAAAACATCAAACACTAAATGTCTCCTTTTTTTTCTTTTCTCCGTTTTTTTTTCCAACGTAGCTACTAGAAATGATAGGTGTAGCTTGCATTCATTGGCTGCATCATTATTCTATTAGACAAGGCTGTCCTAGATTGCAATCTCCAGATTTCCCTTCAGGAACCCCACATCTACTGAGAGCAAGAGATCCTCCTGCTTTCTATTATAGATTTTCAGAGTTTGAGTTGCCTGGGGCAGCTAAGCCCAGCCTGCTCTGCCAAAAGAAAGTGATGGGGAAAATACTGATGGGCGTGCAACTTGCAAGGCATTTACCAAGGGTCTGAGTGAAGCCCTTAGGAAAGAGTTACTGCCTCTTAAATAGCACCTTACTCTCTGGGAGTGAATGAAAGGAGGGGCTCTTTCTGTTAAAGTCATTTAGGATCCTCTGCTGAAAGGAACCATATGCTACACAATGAAATATATTCCAGGCAAGATGCATATGCTTTGCACAATAAACACGTATGCAAATCTTGCAAAGATTTTTAGGGAGAAAATGTGTTGATATTATTCACATCAATATCATTTAATGCACCCTTATTCTTCTGATCCAAAGTCAAACTCCTCCTTTGCCTCAACCTTTGACAATGAAGATGTTACACAAAAGCCATCTAAGATTTTTGTTTTTGGTCAAGAGGAATCTGTTTCTAGTTGCTGAAATTTAAGTCTCAATAAATCACGAGCTCTAAACAGACTGGCAAATATCCAATGGGCCTGGCAGCATCTGTACATGCCTCTCGGGGACATTCTGGGTGGGAACAGCATTGAGCAAAAATCTCAAGACCTGAAGCTGCGGCCTGCCCTTTTCAAGTCTCAGAATCACAAGATGTTTTCTCTTTCGGACTGTTCTCAGACTCAAACTATTTTGGACATAGAGCTGCAACCCATAATTGGAGCTGGTGTTGAAAGGAAATTAGAATCCTCCTTGAATCACATCTTTGCAAGGTTTCTCTCTGCCTAAATGAGTCTCCAATGCAGGTGATAGAGGAGGAGAAGCCTTGTGGGATCCCAATAAAGTTGTTCTGGCTGGTAAATAAACATGAAAATTCAGAAATCGACACAGTCCTGGGAAATTCCATTCAGGGAGTAAAAGGTCTCACCGAGCATGGTGCTCTCTCTTTAATTGTCCCCTGCTCTGTCTGTTGCTTCCCATCATATATTCTTCTGAAAAGCCATATTGCTACAAATACACATTTAGGATTTGATTACAGAGTCTCATCCATTTACATGTACAAGATAGAGCCTACTGTGACAGATTAATGCCCCTAAGTTTGTACAGGAAGGTTAAATAAAGTGTTACTTTTATGACACCGAATATCTTTATGATGCTTTTGCTAAATCAGAGACCGCTTGGTGATGTTGCAGATGTGCCAGACACTTATTGTGAGCTGGCAAAATGCCACCGGGCTTTAGCCATCTATCACACTTGCTGCCTTTCTGCACGGGCCATCCTCACTGCTGTGTGTAATACAGTATTCACCAGGCAGCTTCCCCCTCCTCTCATTTAGGCAAAGAGAAAAAATTCAAGTCCTATCATCCTGAGACATTACAACATTACTAGAAAGGAGAGCATTTCATGCACGATTGTACCATTTCCGACTTAGATAACACACACACACACGCACACACACACACACACAATATTGAGGATTGCACGTCCATTTCAAAGCTACCACCCGCCCATGGTTTATTTTCTCTCTTCTCCACCCCTTCTTCTGTGGGTGTGCATTTGCTTCACTTGCCTGGCCCTTCCTCCACTGTGGAGGGCTGGAACTGTCTCGCATGACCCTTGGCCACACTGAATTTTCCGCTTCTCTCTCAGTTCCTCAAACACACGTCTGTGTAGAAGTGCATCTTATTAGCTCAGGCTCTACTCTCTTTAGGGAAAATTGTGTATGCTGAAAAGCAGGTACAAAAAGGATGTTTTGGCTGCGCTATAGTCTGGGCTTAGACATTTTCACCTGTAGGGCTGGGGAACAGACAACTCTCCCATTTAACTGTGTATCCACATCCAAGTTGAGAGGACCAGATCTGGAGCTGGTTTGCTACTGTATTAGTTCGACAGATGACAAAATATAAACTTTCAAATGCATGTGGGCTTTCATTACTTGCTAAGGTGGGAAATAGGTTTGTTGTTTCATTTGATTACAGGCAAAGGGCTGGACCAAGACACAAGATTAAGAGAATAGAGGAGATGTGATTTTTTTCCTCCCATTTTAGCCCTTTGAACTGAATTGTATTCCTTAGAGAAAGGGCAAGAAATGGGGACAGAAAAGAGACGGGGACAGAAAAAGCAATGGTTACTTGTCGTGGAATTCTTGTTGTAATTCTAGACATGACTTTCCTTAGCATGGCAGGCTCAGAGTTATTGAGAACATGTCTATCTACATGTCATCTTGACAGTGTTGCATCACCAAGAATTAATTACCCCGAGACGGGGACAGTTCTCTCTGTTCACAGATTTGGCAGGGAACACTATCATGTAGCTTCAGCTGGACAGCAAGTGAGGCAATGGGAGGTCAAGGGAACACAATGGGGTGCAGACAGCAGAATAGTTTGTGTGTCGATTTGTCATGTGGCTTTATGGGCTCGCCAAGGTTTGGGTGGAGGAATTTATTACAGTAGGCATGGTGGCTTCAAGTATTACCTGCATGGGAGCTGGATTTGAACTGTTGGATTGTCACTCTCATTGAATCTTCATTGAGATCCATAGGCTGGGAAGCATGAAGTCCTCATGCTTGCTGGGGAGTTTTGTATCACTCACTCTGCTATTGAACCAATAGGAGAAAGGTACAGGCTTCAAAGAGAGCTGTTCTCGGAATCTTATGTGGGCTTTAAAAATTTGACAAAGACCTTACTTTGCTTATGGCAGTGGTACACATTGGTACTAAACACTGGGATATTAAATAGAGGGTCAAATACTATTGGGCAGACAACTGCGTTCTTTGTACTAGATAGTGGAAGAGAGTTAAATTCTTCCAGTAAAGAATACAGCAGCCCAAAGAGGATTCTTTTCTACAGGAGCTATGTCCTCCTAGTGTGAAATAAGTTTGCAGCTTAAATAGCACAAAAAGAGGCAGGAACCTTGAGCGTTATACTGGAGCACAGAGTAGGAGAGGTGTTAAAATAACATTCCCCTCCCCCAGATGGCTGCCTCATAAAACAGATTTACTTTCTGCAAACACTGAGCTGGCTTTTCAACTCACCCTCACCCCCTAAGGAGTTCCCTATGAAATCAGGGAAAGTGTCAGAACGCAGATGAAGTCACTCGGGGAAATTTAGACCTCTGGTCAAACGTGGGCTGCCTAATTCAATCTACCCCTCATCAGTGGTGCTCAGGACCTCACTGGGATCACAGCAGAAGTAGAATCAAATTGAATCCTGGTTTCCATTTGCTCTCTCCCTGGTGGAGTCACTCATAAAAATGTTTCTAAAATGCCAGCAAAATCAGACCATACTAGTAAACCTCCTCTGTCTTCTTAGGTCATATGCATATGGTGTACTAATGTGAAAAGTGACTGGTGAAACCTCCTTTTTTATTAGGTAAATCTGGTTAACCAAGGGTTTCCTTCTGGCTATGAGGTGATGCCTACAAAGATGCTTCAAAAATTCTAAATTATAATGCAAAAATGAGAAACAGTAGTCATATGGCATTAAGTGAAAAGCCATTGTCAATATTATATGTTTTATATGATCTCATTTTATGGTAAAGATATTGTATATACATACAGCATGTGTGTCTCTGTGTGTGTGTGTGTGTTTCCATTAAAAGTCCTAAAAGTCAAATACCAGCTGTGCACAGTAACAACTCTAACTAGAGTGTGGGCTTCTGAGAAGTAGAATCTTAACTTACAAAATTCTACATTGTTTGAACATTTTCTCAGTTTAAAATGCATTCCTTTGTCATGAAAATATTTTAAAATATGAAGAAGCAAATTAAAACTGTCCCCTCAGATCTGCTGGTTTATAGCTGATCTATTGGTCTACCATAACCTCTTGGTTATGATATTTAATCAATGACTAAATCAAAATAGCCTTTCTACCATTTCTGTAGATTCAGGACTAACACAGACTGATTCAGTTCATTCCCGGGTTAGGCATTAGAGGCAACAAAGACATCATGAACAAGAAGATGGATTCTTCTTGAGACAGATTGCTGCATGCCTCCACTTTCCAGCTATGTGACTTTGAGGGTTACTTAACCTCTCCATGCCCAGGTTTATTGTCTGCATTATGGAAAGGATAAAACTACCTACTCCCCCCCACAGGCTGTTATTAAAATTAAATTGGTTAGAATTTGTAACATACTTGGAACACAAGTACTATATGAGCGCATTTTAGACAAAATAAAGAATATGTTTAGTCTCAGGAAATTTACATTTTCATAAATGAAGGAACAACACATAGAACTCATCAAAGTTACATTAATACCGGTCGTCAGGGGAAGCACAGTAGATGCTCGGAACAAGTACTCTTGACCATTTTTACCCTCTTTCAGTGAGAAGACAGGAAGGATTTTTAAAATGTCCTAGAGACATCTTTGTATCTGGAATCATAGATTCCAATTGGATTGTACCACATTGGGCACACTCATGAGATCTGAATGCCAGAAATTGGAAGGAAACTAAGTTCCTGAGGCTGCCGAGGAAGCTTAGAGAGATGTGACTTTTGTGGGGGTGGGACATTTCATGAATGTATGGTCATTCATCAGTTTGAAGATGGCCAGAAGCTGTTACAGCAGCAACTTCCTCACTGGTGGATTGTAGCTAAGTCCCTGTAACCTTACAGTCAATAGATGAATAGCAACTTCCTAATCTTTCTGTTCTTCCTACAATATCCCTGAATTGTGTCCATTTCTAGTAGAGGTACCTCGGATGATTTCTGCACAGAGATTGATGCATCCTGGGAGAAGTTAGAGGAGAGTACATTTCTGCAGAAGGCAAAATCCTAGAGTCAAGGATGTATGTGGAATAACTGGAAGACATGTGGCTAGTTTAGATAATGTTGCTGGACTTGGTAAAATCTAAAGATGAGAAGAAAGATTTGAATAGTATCTTACAGAGCATTGGGTAGAGATAAACATTTTGAACTATTCTTTATACAACAGAAGAATATAATAGTGATCTTTTTGTTTTACTGAGGAGTTAAGTGATTAGGGAGAGAGTAGGGAGAGAGAGAATGTGAAAGTGTTGCATCATGCTAATTTTTCTGTGAAAATTTCAATTTAATGGCACATACTACTGGACATGGCACCAAAAGGGAGACAATGTGATTTGTTTCCATTCTGGCACATGAGGAATCCTGGAAGCATGTCTACAAGCATGTGCAGAAGTAAGAATTAAGACAAATATATGTGACCAAAACCTAATGTTAATAGCTTCCTAATTCTAGAGTGATAAAGTCCTCTGGATTTTATGAGGTATCACACATTCTGGATAAGACCAAGGCCTGTACTGCTTTTAAGTAAAGTTTGATTCCATGAAATAAGTATATTGGATGCCTGGATCAACAACTCTCTTCTCCAATTCTTGGACTGGTAATTTATCCACTAAACTTTACTTTTATTCAGTAAAAATGGAAATAATGCTAGCATTATGGTGTTGGGAAAATTAATTGAAATTACATGTGTAAAGCACTTTAAATTGAAAAACACATAAAATTATAAAGTATGCAAATGGGTTTTCAAGTGGACAGACTTGCTATATGCAAAGATTTTTCAAGAACTTCCTTTTCACAGGGTGTTAGAAGTGTTTCAGCTAGCAGAAATAAATATGCCAATTGGAAGTAAATGAGTCAGAATCTGTGTCTTTTTTGTGATAGGTTAGCTGTGACCTGATCTATATGTAGCTAACAAAAGCAAAGTGTGATTAAAACAGTTAGTTGGTGGTCCATTCAGGAATCTCCAAAAGATACCCAGACTCTCTCTTTGGGCATCTAGGTACATACTATATTTTCATCACATAGTAAAGTCTGGAGTATTTCATGGTTTTTCCTTTCTAACTATTATTTCTTTGCATTTTAAACTGAGCCAGTCTCTTTATTCTAAGATTAATTTGTAATAGTGTTAGAATTAAAAACAGAAAGACTATGTACTTTGTCTTCACATTATATTACATGCCTCCTTTCTTCCTTTTTTGTTTTTTTGTGGCACTGGGGATTGAAGCCAGGGCCTTAGTACTGACTATGTGTCCCTAGCTCTTTTAATTTTTGTTTATAATTTTGAGACAGGGTTTTGCTAAAATACTTAGTCAAGGCTGTGCTTGAAATTGTCATCCTTCTGCCTCAGTTTACCATCATGTTGGGATTAGTGGTGTGCATCACTACCCTTAGCTTATTTTCTGTTTCCTGCATGTATCTTAAACTATCTAGAGGCAGGAAGGCAAGAAGAAGAAGAGGAAGAAGAAGAAGAAGAAGAAGAAGAGGAAGAAGAAGAAGAAGAAGAAGAAGAGAAGAAGAAGAAGAAGAAGAAGAAGAAGAAGAAGAAGAAGAAGAGAAGAAGAAGAAGAA